>PVKA01013311.1:0-55305 GCA_004027165.1 Ctenomys sociabilis | reverse complement strand
GGGGGGGGGGGGGGGACAGGAAAAATGGAAGCCCTAAGCATGTGCAGACAGATAGTTAAGTCACCAAATGTTTAACTCTTGACATCACTTCCCTGGTTACACTTTCCATTGGCTCTATGCCTTCTCCAAGAAGTCTCTCTTCTCACAGCCCTGCACATCCTCCAAAGCCCTGCTGCCTGTTACCTTACTTTTCTGTATGTACTTAATTTATTTTCCCAGCACTCAGGGATGGCTATACATACAGGCTTATCCACCCCACTGCCACTCCTCTCCCAGAGGAGACACCCAATGTCTTCTTAATTGATTTCTGTATTGAGTAATTGATATTGTTATTAACCACCAAGCTCAAATTCATGAGTTTGAACTGTTTCTGAAACTATCATGTTCATAGCAAGTAGCATCTCCAACGGTGACATCTATTCACATCTACCCCATTCCAGACTCAACCAAAAACCTTAAACCCACCACCTCCCGTCATCCTCCGTCATTCCCATTGTGCAGGTGACAGGATGACATGCAAAGAGACAATACGTGGCAACACCAACACCCAAACCCAATGTTCAATTACTCTAAAATTTTACCACCATGGTCCCTATCAAAGAGATATGAACAACTGCCCATCTAACATGAGGCACCATTCTCTGCTTCCTAGGACATAATTAAGACTCAACTCAGAAAAGCTTTTTTAAACTTGGAATGGCCATAATTTATCATGGGCCATTCATATATTTCCTACAAATGTATCAGTCAAGTAACCCTCAGATATGAAAAAAAAAAAAAAAAAAACCACCAAAAACCGGGGCTGGGGAGATGGCTCAGTGGAATAGGTGCTTCCCTGGAAAGCGCAAGGGCCTGAGTTCAATCCCTAGTACCATCAAAAAAAAACACTGGGGAGCCTGAAAATAAGGGGATCACTATGAGTCCAAGCTGTGTAGTGAGACCCTGTACCAAATACATTAAAAAAATAATACAAAATAAAAAACAATGTACTAAAAGTATCATTTGTTTCTGAAGGAATGTTTTACTTTACGTAAGAAAGCCAGTGATGCTCAGGATATTCAAATCATCAGTCTCAGGTAGAAAAAAAAAAAAAAATCACAATCTTGTACACCTCCATAGCCACATTTCAGTTCCCCTAAATTTTCATGTACATTATTTCATTTCATCCTCTCAGTAATTATGAAGTAACTACAGGAACCCCCAATACAAAAATGAAAAAAACACATGTAAGACAGTCCTATGAGAGACACTGATGGTCACAATGCCTATTACTAGGACCCTTGATTACAACAAAATAAAACATTTCTGCTCTAAGGCAAAAAAGAAATAGCAGGAAAGCAAGGTGGGGGGTTGGGGGCTCCCAGCTGAACATAGGGGTTCTCTGCTGCGGCTTCCTCTGACCCTGCAGCAGGTCAGCTTGCCTCTACCCTGGGTCCCACACCTCTTTCTGAGCTCCAGGACTCCAGAGGAAAAGACTTCCAGGCTTCAAATTCACCAATTCAAATTCATGGGCTTAAAAGAATGTCCTATGCTTCTAGGCCTCTCCCCAGAACTGCGGGGTGGGGAGACCAACAGGGCAGACAGCAGGTCTCCATCACTCCAATGCCCTTTCGGTTTCTTTAATCTGGTTGAGGAATCAAAAACTCTGCACCTTCCCTTCATAATTTCTTTTTTTGTATTTTAGGGAAGAGTCTACAGGGAGTTCTGGGTCTCACTACTAGATTAGACTAATGATCTGCCTGTTTACAGCCTCCCAAGAGCTGGGATTACAGGCCCGCACCACCACGCCCAGTCTCAATTGTTGGTCTCAGAGTGCCCTGGGGGTGGGGCCAGTAGGGTAGGCCCTGGGATAGAACCCACCCCCCCACCCTCCCACCCTCCCACCCCCGCACACGTGCCCCTACAGTGGCCTGCCTCCCTTCGTAATTTCTACATGGAAGCTACTTTGCATTTACTTATACAGTACCTACGCCCTTGTGTCTCTCAGGCCTCATTTTAACATCCCATACAATTACAGCCTTGGATTCTCTCCAGATACCCCAGCCTTCATAGTAAATTCCTTCTAGTTAAAAAAATTCAGAAAGATCCCTGATTGTTTGGAACACAGGGTATCAAAACCTACCCTGGGAAGACCCAAGAGTGGATGGAGAAGTACAGAAAAAAGGTGCAACCATTCCTGAAGAAAGCAGATGAGGCAGGCAAAATAAGGGAAATCCTGACGCACAGAAGCTAAGCCCTGCTCTTCTTTCCGCACCACAGTTGGCATTAGTGGCCCACTACGCTGTGAAGTACCAGCAGTAAAGAACCACCAGTCCATAATAAGCCACTAATTGTGCAATAAAGATGTTTAGTGCAAACAGAATTAGAAAGGAAAATCAACATACCCGTTACATCTGAGTAGTTTCCTAAAATTAGAGATTTCTACTCCACAACTGTGTGCTAACTAAGGAGAAGTAAAAGCTACTTCCACACCAAGGAGGTTCAGAGCAGCCTTCCCTCACCACCTGCCCTCCCCACCACGGAAAGATGGGCATCTTCACACAGGACTGGCATTCAGGCCTCCTGCACACAGTTGTTGGGTCCCCTGGGTCTGGGCATGATGAAGACCTTTCTCCCAAGGAGGAAATCAGGAATCAGACATACTGAACTGGACTGCAGAAGTGAACCCGGCAGCATGATGTCCCGCAAACACCAAGGGCAAGCCCTAGAGGCGGGCACATCTTAACCATGCGCCCACAGAACCAGCCACAGAGTGAGCAGAGCAGGCAGCGCAGCAGGGGAGGCAGACAGGGCACTAGCCCCACTCTGCCATAATGGGGCTGTTTTCTCTTCAGTTCAGTGACTTGTAGAGCCCTCGCTATCTGCCAGGCACTCACTGCTTTACAAATAATCATTCTTGTTGGAATAAGCCAGGTTTCACTGGTACATGTGCCTGTGATGTTCTAAAAGGAATTTGGAGAACAGAATGTTTTCATCCTTTTCTCAACAGTCTAGCTGAAAACCGTAAGGCTTCATGTCAGTTCCCATTAATCTCGTTTCAGCATTTTGCTCGAGTCCCCTTCATTCTCTCCTTTTTGAAACAAAATACTGATCAAGCACATATAGCATGCCCAGCACTTTACCATCTCACCTGACTCTCAGCAACCTATTTTACACCTCTTTACAGGCTGAAGAGTGGAGGCCATGGGCCAGGCTAACTCATCCATGAGAGCTGAGTGACACCCTAAGGCCCTGGCCCCTGCCAACTGCCTCCATACGCCCATCCTGTATCCATATCAAACTGTCTGCCACAGAGCAACTCATACATGACATCACTTATCAGCTCCCCTTGGCAAGAATTCTATAGCTTCTCCTTTGAACTGTTTAAATAAGATGAAAGCACTATACCATATACTAATCACTCCAAAGAATTGTTTAGATATTTAGTATATTTGAATATTTAGACAGCATTTACATATTCAAAAGGTTGCACAACCATCACCCCTATCTAGTCCCAAATCTTCATCTCCTTCAACCCCTAGAGAACATCCACTTGCTATTGGTTTATAGTTTTTCCTGTATGGGATGTTTCTTAGCAAATGGAATTATACAGCATGAGGCCTTCTGTATATGGCTTCTCTCCCCAGAATGCAGTGTTTTCAAGTTTTAGCCATGCTGCAGCATATCACTGCTCTTCATTCCATTTTACAGCTGGATGTGTCCAATGGTGGAAACGTGTTATTTCTCAGACTTAGCTATCTTACCCAGTGTGACTATGTGTGTGCCTTTACAAAGGTTTGCAGCCCTGTTGTCAATCGTCTTGAATACCTACAATGGATCTGCTGAGTCTTGTGGCAATTCTGTTTAATTTTTTGAGGCACCATGCTCCTTTAAAATGCTTTTAAAATTTCAAATTCCACCAAGAATAGCCAAAAGAAAATGAAAGCAGAATGCAAAACCACAGTAAAATGAAAAGAGTTTAAAAATGTTTTCTTGTCTTACTTCATTTCTTAGTAAGTTCAAACCTGAGCAGAAGTAATATAAATCATGCACTCCCTCTTAAAAGGCTACAGGCACCATAAGGAGCAAATTAAGACATGCAACTCCACCAAATAATTAACAGGGTTTGTTGTATCTCCAGGATATTTTTAACAACAAAACCACACCTACCCAGAGCTCCACCAAAACCACACAGCTGGCTTTGAGATATTTTAGCCAAAAAAAAAAAAAAAAACCCACACAAACACACATAAGGACAAACCCAAGCCATGAACAAGGACAGCTTTCTGTGGTCAGGAAAGATTAGATTCTCTGCCCTCGTTCACATTTTTAGTGAGAGCATTTTTCTTTTTAGAAAGATGTAAGTCCCTCATGTCAAAAAATATCTGCGATCTTTTTAAAAGCACATTCCATCAAAGCATATTTCTAATCTGATCTAATCATCAGTAGTACTGTATGAGTGACTGACTAGAAACCCAGTCTGAAATCAAGGTCAGGTAAGTGAGCACTGCAGTCTGCCCAGAGCACACATGCTCTCCTTGTGCATCTGGTCTTGCTGCACTTTTTATGAGACTGAGAGTCACTAGTGACAGTAACCAGGAGAACAGGGGCAAGGCGGGAACACAGAGGTACTATACCAAAGAGAATGCATCAGTGCCTTTAAGCAAAGAAGTAGACAGTCCTCTGAAAACCACACTACCTACAAATGACAAGGCTGACTCTTGGGGCATAAACAAGACACTGACTTGACAGGGATAGCTGGCAAACCAGATAACATGCAGGTGAGTTGGCAGCATTCTCTGGGCAGATGTTCAATTGTGTTGAAAACAACTCAATTAATTCAATGTGCATGCTTGTCCAGAAGAACCAGACGATAAGCCTAGAGCCTCAGTGGGGTGCTACAGACATTAAACCTATGGCTCCATTTTTTGCAAAAGCAAGGGCTAAAAAAATTGCACTCAAATTAGCTCCAGTAAGCTCTTTAAATTTCAAGCTAAACTTAAAGGCCTGGAAGGAAACAAAGCAAAAAGACAGTTTTTTTTTTGAATCACAAAAGCCACTCCATTCTCATGAGTTGTTCTTCCTGGTCAGCCTCGGGATACCGATGGCTCTGGGAATGGGTTGGATAATGTAAGGGCAAATAGCCAGACACCATCTAAAAATCAACAACAAAGCAGTGAAACAGGGCTTGTAGGAATCTCTCCCAGGTGTGAGGCTCTCCAAGAGGAGGCTCAACTCCAACCCAACAGGTGTGCCTTTACTCTGGAAAAAAAAAAAAAAAAAAAAAAAAGTACAGCACAAGGAGTCATTTGACTGGATTAAAAAAAGGGAGAGATTTGGAATATGAAATCAAAGGAAGCAAAACAAAGATTATCGGGACAAACAGCTGGCAGGGCAGCTACAGGTTCTTGTCAGAAGAGGACCTCAGTCCCAGAGACAGCATCATACCATTCTGGCCTGCCAAGGAACAAGATGCTTAGCATGGTGGGCAGAATGGAAGAACCAGAAGGCTTTGAAGCACACAGGCAAAAGTAAGTGTAGAGAGCTTCAGCAGCGCACCAAACACAACCGTTGGCACTGGCCTCCTCAGAGCCTGTGATGGTGGTACCAGCATCCACTCGCTGAAAAGCTTATGAGCATTCAATGTATCCTTAGCGGTATAAAAAAATCATTTTAACTTGGGAGATAAGAAGGCTCATGGCTTTCCAGTTTGGACAACAGAACTGAATAGACCCAGACCTGAAAGCCAGGGGTAATGCCAAGCACAGTTCATGTAGGATTTTGCCCACAGCCCTACACCTTCAACAAGTCACACATGTAACTATGTACGCATATTTTAAGGTGATTAATTCTGAGTGCACAGTAGCTTTGCTAGGCCAGCAAATAATTTCAGAAATCAGTATGTACCAGATATGGGAGTTTACACTAAAATTAGCACTGTGCCGGACACACAACTACCAGTCTAAGTGCATACATTGCTATACTCAATTTCAGAACTGATGCTTGCTGGTAAAGTAAAAAACACCTGGTTTTCCCAAGAAATGTCATTTATATTCTCAGATTTCACTGTAATCACCCTCACTGTCTCTGAATGACTCTTTGTTTTCTCTAAGTTATAAAACCAGGATGTCCTGTATGCACACACCTGTTCTGCTACAACATCTACTTCCTTTCCCTGCCAGAAATAAACCACAGGCACAAGCCACACATTCACCTCAAGATCAACAGCTGTCACAAAGCAAAAGCTCCAGAATGGGCTCCTGCTAGCTGGTACCCAGAAACCCAACATGAGTCACTTCATCTATCTTAATCACAAATCAAGAGTCACAGGTAATGTTTACTGCCAGCTTACCAAATACCAGACACTGTGCTAGAAGCACCTGGTTCTACCACATTCAACCTTCATGATACTTAGAGACGGAGGAAATTAACCAAAGTCACACAACCAAGGCACTGGCCCCAGAACTCATGCCCAGGGTTCTTGTACTCCACAACCCAAGTTCCTAACTCATATACCTGATGGGGGAATAAAAATTCTCCTTCTATCATTGAGGCTTCCTAATTAACTCTTGGAAATAAACCCATATTGGACAGAGAAGGTATCTAGTGTCATTTACATGCACAAGGACATGTACTACTGGAACACTCCGTGATGCATAGATACTTACACCCACTCATTATGGGGGAGGGTGAAAACTGGCTCTGGGAAGAGTAAGAAAGGGACCCTCAGGAGAGTAGGTGGTACCTCTTAACAATCTGAGTGAGATTATGGGCAGGGATTCATGACAACTGAGGTCCTTCTGGAGCATCTGTCTTCAAGAAAGTAAAGAAAATTCAACTTTCTATTTGTTATTCCTCAAGCACCCTGAGTTGAACTCCAAAGGGACGTATTTGGGGAGGTGGGTATTTCTTCTTTCCTCAGTTATAAAGCAAGGGCAAGACCACCTCTCCCATTTCCTACTACAGACCGCCTTCTACAAACTACCCTTCATACTACTGAGACCATTCTCCAATATGAAGGGAAGATATAACAAGTTTTCCCAGAAAGACAACCCAATCAGCTAAGAATATGACACTGGGATAAGGAAGAAGGGAAGAAAAAAGAAAGAGAAAACAGATTCCTGCCACGAAGGACTGCACAAGCTTATCAATACTGAACTTTTGCCCTGTTCCTCCTCCTTTCACCCCCTCATACTGTCCCATAGCCAGAAATGTATTTCCAGCTTGGTCTGGGGCCTGTGCAGGCATACATATGCACAAAGCCTTACTAGGGTGACATGCTGATTTCTTTTCATTATTCCATTTAAAAAAATGTCAACCCACAAAACGGATACTGTGACTGACAGTTTGAAAAGCCCCTCAAGTGCCTCATTTTACATTAATGAAAAGAACAAAGTCAGAAAGCTTTTCCTTAGGTCTCATTTGGATGTCCTGGGCTACAGTATGTGGCTATATGCTTAAAGCAGACAGATCAGATTTGTTAAGGCACTGGAACAGGGAACCACTCTTGCATTTAAACACTGACTCTCCTGCCTGAACACTGACCTACAAAACAGTAGACTCACTCCTTCAACCCATTCCACAGCACTGCCTAGTACCAAGCTCATGCTTTACAACAGAGATGTTGTGGGCATGGCGCACTAGTGGGGAAGGAAGACAGGGCTGGTTGTGTGGCACCAGCCTGCATCCCAGCTCCACACAGCTCTGCACAACTCCAGAGGCCCTGAGGTTAAGAGACCATTCTGTTTAATAAACAACTTCAGGTGACATGAAAATTTAATCTTCCACCCTGCATTCTTTCTGTCATCATATGTGACCCCAAATCCTTGAAGCTTCTGATACATATGTCAGTTGTGTTTCACATAAAAAGTATGACATGCAAAACCCTAAGATACAACAGGGCATAGGCAAGTCCCCACCAGGCTAAGCTTGTTGCCAAATGGGAAAGGAAAGGTAACTGTAACTGCTGGCCCCAAGGGTGTAATGGAAACCTAGCAGCCCACAAAGAGCACCTCCTGCTGGGACACCCAGCCTTTAATCCTATTTGCATTTTATTAGTATGGAAAACTACAGCTTGCTTATTTCTAGCTTATCATGCATTAACACTTTAAAAACCACTACCACCACCACTGCCACGACACTGACTCAACCTCTGATCCCAAGGATCTTGGTCTGTACTCAGAGCACAGTCACAACTCTAGTCCTATCTTCCCAGAAGACTGTAATTTCCTTGAGCCCTGAAGGAAAGAGAACTACTCAGGCTCACATAGGAAATATACGTGGAACTGGAATCTCCAAAGATTAAAAGCCCCCCCCCAAAAAAAAAAAAAAAAAAAAAGCCCCAGGCTGCTAGCCTGGCTCCTCTGGAACTTCCCTTGTACTCATCTAGACTCAACTCATGGGGCGGGGGAGATAGCTCAGTAGAATAAGCCCTTGCCTGACAGGTGCAAGATCCTGAGTTCAATCCCCAGTACAGCAAAAAAAAATAAAAATAAAAAGACTAAACTTATGAAAACAAAGAAGACAAAGGAGAAGGGTAAAAAGATATCTCTGTAGGTAGCCAAAAAAAAAAAACAGAACCAATTGGATTGTTGAGTGGGCCTTCTGAGAGGTGACCAGAGCCTTTTACAGTCATCTGAAAATAATTTAAGTGTTGGTGCCCTAAAAGTGCACTTGTCCAATACGCACATACAAAACACCTCTGTCTAAAATCCTGGTTTGGCTTTTTTTAAAACAAAAGGCTGGACATTTCTGAGAGGCTCTGTGGTTCACATGGACTTGGTGTTATGGTTCCCAGCAACTGAAGCAAAGACCAGAACCCTATCCCCAACCAAAAACAATGAAGAAATGCTAGAGAGCCTAGATAAAACAAAGGTACTTTATACTTCCCCTCCCCTCCCCTCTCCTCCCTTTGTTTTCCCTCCCCTCTCCTCTCATTTTCAGGAAGGAGCTTGCAAGGAAGGTGCATTACCACTGGCCTTAGAGGAGTTTCCATGCTAGTTGAGAAATAAAGACACACCGTGATCCATTAATTGAATCATGGGTGATCTTGCATACACTGTGCATTATCATCTTACCTCAGCCTCCTAAATATTATCATTATCATCAGAACTGATAGGGGGCCTGCCCATTAGCTCAGTTTTTTGAGCCAAGGAGATGGCTCAGTAGAATAAGCACTTGCCTAGCAAGCACAAGGGCCTGAGTTCAATCTCTGGTTCCACAAAAAAAATAAAGAAATTTATAAAACGTAGGCTGAGGAAGGATAAGTGGCCAGCTCCAACCAAAGAACCAGGAGATGCCTGAGCCAGAACCTAGCATGGGCAGGCACTGCTGACAGAGAAACCCAGTGTGCCAGCTAGCCCCAGACAGCATCAAAAGAGGCTTTTTGCATATAACTAACTTTTTTTTTTTTTTGCTTTTGGTTTTTGTTTTTAGGAAACTTTCTGGGGAAACTATGGCACAGAAGAAAGCATACTACCTGTAAGTGTCAGACTTCCCCATCTGTGTAAGGCGGTAATGTGGCTCTCAGGGTATACCAGACAGGACACCTGAGCAAGCTGCCTGAAGATGCTGACACACCAACAAACACAAAGGACCAAGCAGCAGCATTCCTGCCAGGACTCTATAAGGAGCACAGTGGAGACAGCTGTAAAAAAGGGAAAGTACATACACCCCTGCTGAACTTTCCCTTCTCAAATGTGTAAGGAAAACATGGAATACCGCAGAAAGGAGTGTTCGGGGACATGGCTGGTAGTGGAGGCTGTTACCACCTACAGGGGAGCTCACCCCCTCACTCTATCACGCAGAACCCTGGGCAAGGACACCTAGAAAAGACAGTGAAACAGGAACAAGCCCAATGAGGCCTGCAAACTGAGAATCCCCCGGTCCAGTCACTGCAGAGTGACAGTCTACAACAGGACTTCAGGCCCACAGGGAGGCTGCTCTGCTGGGGGGGAGTCCACATCTCAGGGAAAAACAGCCAGCCTCTCCCAAAAGAAGACTAAACAGATTGAGGAGCCACAGCTGAGCTCCCCATTCCCAGCAGCAAGGTTTTCTATTCCCAGAGCTATATACACTATCATCTTACCTCAGCTCCTAAATATTATCATTATCATCAGAAACTTCTAGGGGACCTGCCCATTAGCTCAGTTGTGTGTGTGTGTGTGTGTGTGTGTGTGTGTGCGCGTGCGCATGTGCATGTGTGTGTGTGCAGGGTCTCACTATGCAGCTAGGACTATAGTGGTCCTCCTGTTTTCTGCCTCCCTAGTGCTAGGATTACAGGCATATGCCACAACACCAGGACTCCATCGCTGTCTCAGGACACCCAGGGGCAGGGATCGAACTCTGGCCCTTGTGCTTACCCAAGCAAGCACTCAGTCCACTGCGCTATCTCACTGGCCCTAGAACCTGGGTTTAAATCTCTAGCCCTGCTACTTACACACAAGGTCTATGGGCAAATGATTGTACCATTCTGATTCTCAATTTTATCCTTTGTAAAGTGAAGGAAACAATATTCATTTTCCAAGGGAAGGATTAAAAGAGATATTTATTCTGCACAAAACACACAGTACACAATAAATCAACAGCTAGAAGCTGTTACTGACTTAAATCAGACACATATTACTGCTGGGTAAAAAAATCGATCAATTTCATGTAGTTAGTGGGGAGCCACTGTTTTTAGAAAGCAGATTAGGAAAACTATATTTCCACTTCCTGCAGGGCGCAGCAGCCTCTCCACTGATTCTCAAAAGGTCTGGGGAACTGGAGTATCTCCTGCCTCCACACACTTTATACTTTATAAATACATCCTACGACCAACCAGAGAGTGCTTGTGGCCAACCTTCTGGGTAAATGAGGCCAACAGGATCTGAGCTGGAAATTAAATGTCCAGGAAACCCAGCCACCCTCAGTTCAAAATAGATACCTATGACCTATTTAGTCTTTTGAGTGCCAGTCTCAGAAACAGGTGGACCCCAAGACAGGGCCGCTGACCTGCGCAAAGCTCAGGACGGACCCTGTCTTTCTGTCAGATGAAAAGTGCACTGCAACCCTGATGACTGTAAACATCAGCTCAAGGCAGCTGGACAAAAATCCCCACTTGAAAAAGACTGATTCAGACAGTTGCTGCAAAGCAAATAACAGGCACTGGGCCAACAGCTCACCCCCCTGACTGCCCCAACAGGCTCTTCCACCTACACCAACCCAGGGCCACACATGTCATGTGTTTTTACAAGCCACCCATCCAAATCCTCGTAACTATGTATCTTCCCCATGAAACAGGACTCTTTGGGAGATAAGACTGTTTTCCTCATCTTGATGTCCTGTGGTGTCTGCAAAGGAAAGAACTCAGAGACCTGAGCTCTGCTCCCTCTAGGGACAGAGCTAGGGCCCCACCCACTCAAACAGGAATAACAGAGATCAAAGACAGATATTCATCACACAGACACAGCAGACAGACAAGCACCATAGAGCTACCAAATGACCTAAATTACAATTTACTTCAATAAATATGAGTCTAAGGGACAGTGAATCCAAAAAACTTAGCCAGGGCAAATTTCCAATCAACTCTGGACAGATTTTCAGTAACATATCAAAGCATTCAGTACTAGGTAACAGGAGCCAGACAGACAGTGGAAATCTCTACTGCACTCCTAGTAGTGGAGGAAGCAAGCTGATGGCAAAAAGGAAATAAAACAAAGCAAGCCTGTCATTCTTCACACCCAAACCCATCCTCACCATATCTCAGGGTCAGTCACAGACACTCCCTTTCACCATGACATGCTCAAAATTCCCATCACAGAAACTCACTTGAGAGCCCTCTCATGTATTTACCAGTGTTCCCTCACAGGATAATATCTAATCCTCATCCCTATCCCAGGAGGCAGACTGAGTGGGCACTTTTCTTCGCGCCCTTAAAAACAAGGAAAGTGAAGCCAAAGCATGTCTCCCGTGCAGTAAAAATCAAGACGGAAGCACATACCTCTAACAGCAAGTTCAATGCACATTCCTCAAAATCCACCAGCAGGGCACACTTACATCTGAGGAAGACACATGGCTGTGCTCTAAGCTGCCCTCTCCCCCACACCTTGCCGCAGGCACTCTCTACAGACAGAATTCTGGCCCACCACCTGTCTGACACAGCAGTCCCCACGCATCAGCCTTTTTCACGCGGACAACTCATCAACCTTGATGTCCACTGACAGAAGGCACCTGTGTCGCCTGAGTGGCACCTGCATGGGCTGATCACCACCTCCCCCAACAAAAACACAAAACCCAACCCCTAGAAGTTTTAAAGGAAAGGTACACACAAGTAAATGGCTTTCTAGTCACTGGTAGTAAGAAAAAGAATGCGCATATCATGGGCTCCAATGCCCCCAAAGCTGAGAGCCCAGAAAGCTGAAAGCCCTCTGAGGATCTTTTAATGTTTCTGTGTACACACTTCGTTTCAGGAACTTACAAGCTCTATGAGCTGAGCCAGGACTTAGGACCTTGAACGTCCTCCAAAGGCCTGATCCAGGTCTGTGCTATTACTGGGAAGTGGCGGAACCTTCAGAGCCCAGGATAAGGAAGTTAGGCCACTGGCAGTCGGTCTAGAAAGGAATAATGGGGCCTCAGCCCGTCCCTCATCTTCCAGACACAATGCCTTAACAGCCTCCTCTCCACACAGTCCTGCGGGATGTACTACCTTGCCATGGGCCTAAGAGCATCAAGACCAGCTAACCAAGGACTGAAACCTCCAAAACCAGGAATCAAAAGAAACTTCCCTTTCTCTTTTGTTTGGTGCATTAGGGACTGAACTCAGGGACTTCAAGTGAGCTACATCCCAACCTATTTTTTTAAGATGGGGTCCCACTGAGTCACTCTGTAGACAGGCTGGACTCAAACACGCAATCCCAGGATTACACACGCACACACCACTCCTGATTCCTTCCTCCTCTTAGGTTGTTAACCTCAGGAATTTTGTCACAGAAAGTTAACACAGCAAGTAATTTTGTTTTTCTAAGTCTCAGCTTCATTTACAAAATGAGTTAAAGAGTATCCCACAGTAAATATACTTATTTAAAAGGTAAATTTCACATTATATTTTACAAAAATAAAAAAACTAGGTTAACATTTGTACTTAATAAAGAGGTTCACAAAAAGTACATAAAAAACTGCAGAAGTATAGTTTGCATACCTACATCCTAATGAATAGCCATTTATTAGTAGTACTTTTAATCATTTTATCATAAAGACAACATATGCTCAATATAGAAAATACCAAAAATAAAAATACACACCTCTTACAGTATCAAAAACCAGAAATAACAATTGGAATATCATTTTTATAGTATTTTTGCCTATGCATAGATGTTTTTACAAATTTAGAACGTAGTGTGTATACAAACCTATAGTCACGAACCTTTCTTTCCTGTCTTATAGTTACAAGGTAGTTCTCACAATGGCATCCAGAAGCACAAGGCTGACTGATGTTCAAGATGCAGATAAAGAACTGTGTGAACTTGAAAGAAGAGCAAGGAAAACTTTCCCAGAGACACCACCTCCCTGACTGGAGTGGAGAGCTGGCCATGTCCTCCACACCCGCTGCTCTTTGCTCTGCCCTCATTACTGAAAACGTGAATCTGGCCAGATGGAAAAGAGGGGCATTAAGGGTGATCCAGCCGAAGGTCCTGAGTCTGGACAGTGTTCTCTATATATCTGGATGGGTGGTACAAACAGTTCATGTTTGTTTTGCCTAGAACAGCCCTGGCTTCAAGAAGCTGCCACTGTGACCTAAGAGACACTGACA
This sequence comes from Ctenomys sociabilis, assembly GCA_004027165.1. Taxonomy (NCBI): domain Eukaryota; kingdom Metazoa; phylum Chordata; class Mammalia; order Rodentia; family Ctenomyidae; genus Ctenomys; species Ctenomys sociabilis. Next base: position 41,537 of record PVKA01013311.1, on the reverse strand, counting down.
GGCACTGCCCAGAGCAGGTGGGAGGGACCCAAAAAAGGGAACCTTCATAACAGAGGTGGAAGTCCAGGGAGGCAAGTAGCTTACCCAAGGCAGCAGCAATGGGATCAGAATTTAACTTTCCAGTCCCTTCCTGATGATCAGAAGGCTTGAGCTCTCTAAGCTGCAAACAAGCAACAAGTTCAGAGCCCCGCAAAGATGCCACAGCCCGTGTCCAGTACCATCTTGTCCACCAAGAAGTACTCACTGAGTGCTTGTGGCACAACAACACAGAGACAGAAGCATGGTGAAGCTGTCTTATGGAAACGCATAAGAGTCTGGTCCACCCAGCCCCCACTCCTAAGCAAGTCCTCTTGGTTCTAATTATATCACGGAAACAAAGCCAGGCTCCCTAACTCCTAAGGGAAGCCAGCCAAGCCAGAAATTCCTGAGCAACTCTGGCAGAGAAAGGCTGTGCAATTCAAAAAGTAGTTCCTCTAAGGAAGCTCTTTTGATGTGCTAGGGGAAACACCCAAAATAATCTGAGAAGGAATTACCCTCTCACAAAATACACTGGCATACTCGCTTCTAGCTAGGAATAGCCTTCACAACTTCGATTTTGTAGGGGTGTGTTCTGCCTGAAAAGGAAGAGGGTGTAGTGACACCCCAAAAGTAGCTCCTCATATACTACAGAGGAGCAGCTGTCCTTGGCACAAGGGAACTCTATTTCCATCTTTGCTTATACATAATTACCTTTTAAAATGATACTCTCCAGAGGGGCCACATGGCAGTGACGCCCAGGTAACCTCCACTTGTGCATTGCTTCTGGCATTCCCTCAGAAGGTGGAAGCAGCAAACCCACCCACACCCCCCCATGGTGGCGGAGGGGGTCAACCCTCATCACGTAGACTCAGGCCCTTCCTTTGGAAGCTCAAAGAGGAAATTCCGTATCAACCAGATAGGGCCATTTCCCCTGGCTCTCAGGCCAAGAAATCTGAACTTATGACTCCCTCAGCAATCCCACAAGCCTCAGACTACCAGGCCGGCAAGCTGAGGGCCAGATCTGCCTGAATTCCCTTCTTCTTATGACTGATATTCAGAGCTTGCAGGCTAAAATGCTTTTATGATAAGTAAAAAGAAAGTAGTGTGAAAACTCTGTAAGCCCTTTACAAAGTGGTTGGTAGACAGGGCCTGTTACGGTTTGTGTCTAGGTGTCCCCCCAAAGCTTCATGCAGTCACTGGGGTGAACTTCTAGAGTTTGTGGTTAATTCACGGTGTAATGCTGGGATTATGGGTGTGAGTGTTACACCCACCCTGGGGCAGACAACCTGAATACAATATGAAAATAATATGAGGAAAGAAGAGAGACTAGCTAGTTGCCACAGTCCCTGCTCCTTCCTTTGCTCTTTGCTATTTTCCACTGCCATGAACAGCTACCCTCTACTGGGTGCCATTCTGCCTTGGAGCCAGCCAGAGTGTGGACCAAAACTTCACTAAAACTGCAAACTAAATATGCCTTTCCTTCTTTAACTTTGGGTGTAAGGTATTTTGTCCCAGCAATAAGAGAAAAGTAACCAAGACAGGGCTCGTGTGCGCAGACCTCATGGCAGTGCACTGACTGGCTCTTTACACAGATCTGCCTGGATGTTTCCTTCCTAGTTAGAGCAATGACTGCCTGAATTCACAGCAAAGAGCTGTGCAGGCTCAGGGCTGGAGGGAAGAGCTGAGCCCCCAAAGAGGGACATCCTCAGAGTTCCTGTCACCCTCTTCCTGTGTTCTTCACATATGTGATACATAAGTAGGGAGGTAAGTGGGTGTAAGGACACCTAGAAGAACAGATAGGAAAAGATGGTGATCACAGGTCAATGGAGCACTATTTTCTTTCTGCAAAACCTAGAAACAGTTGCTGCAAGCTGGTCCACATCTGCAATCCTGCTTCAATGTGTGCTCACAGTCACAAGAGCAACTTCCATCCCACTAGAGCAAAGGCCAAAAACTTCACAGGAACAGGCAAGACCCTCCTTGACCCTTGTCCCCTCACACATAGGCACACAACCTCTTATACCTGTCCTCACAACCTCTTCCCAACACACACAACAGTGTGCTTCAAAACACACCATCCCGACACACTAGCAGGGTGCAGGCTCACTCCGCGCCCTCTTCCTCCACTCCTCCCCTCCCCAGTCCGGGTCAACACTGCTGTCTCCACAAGGCCTTCCTTGGCCCTCTATGAACACCTCAGCTGTCCTCTGCCCTGGCACTCTCTCTGCTTTTCAGCAACCATTCTCAGCTCAGATATAGTGTGGCTTAAACAATGTCTCAAAAAACCTCCATCTGAATCTTGAGAATATTTAAGTGGAAATAGGGTCTGTGCAGATATATTTCATTAAGGTGAATGTGACAGTGAATTTTACATATCAACCTGACTAGCCCACAGAAGCCTACCCATCTGGCCACACGTTATTCTGTGCTTGCGAAAGTATTTCAAGATGGTATTATTATTTGCATTGGTGGACTGAGCACAGCACTGCCCTCTCCAGTGTGGACGGATCTTGTGGATCCAATGAAGACCTGAACAGATTGAAGAGGCCATGTAGGAGGTAGCTCCTCTTAACTGAATGCTTGAACTGGTGCGTTGGTCTTTTCCTGCCTTTAGACTTGAACTACAATACAGGTTCTTCTAGGGTCTCAAACCCTGCTAGCTTTCTCAGGGAACTTACATCATCATCAGCTCTCCTGGTTTCTGGGCCTTCAGACCAGGATCAGAACTTCCACCATCAGTTTGGCTGGGTCCCTGGTTTACGGTCTGCAGACTATGGGACTTCTTGGCCCTCATGATATGTGGGCCGACACCTTACAAATTTCTCTGTACACACACACACACACCAGCTGGCTCTGCTTCTCTGGAGAATCCGAACACAAAGGGGTCATACTGTTGCACTAATCTCCTATTAGTTCTGTGTCTCTGGAGAGCCCAGAGTAACAAACACACAGAGATAGGGGCCTCGGGCGATAGAGTGTGATGGAAGAGGCTGTGGTAGTAACTACCAGAATCCAGGAAAAAAACATGGAACAGATTCCGCCAAATCCTCCAGAGCAGTGGCTGGGCAAAGTTCTATTGCTTAAGCTACCACGTCTGGTCCTGTGGTCCAGCAGCCCTAGGAAATTAACATACATACCATGTACTGTAATCAAGATACTAAAGTGTCTGTCACCATCACTGGAAAATTTGCCCCACAGGAACAGGATTTTGGCTTCTTTGTCCAGTGCAAAATTTCTAGCACCAAACAAAGTAACTACACTGAGTAGAGGGCAAATATTTGCTGACCGAATTGTGAGTGAATAAAAAGAGCGTAAGAGGGAGGCAGAGGTATAACACTCATCCCACAGAAAGTGAGACTAAGAGGCTAATGTTCTACCTCCTCAGAAGAACTAGGTCAAGAACTGGATTGGGACTTTGTTTGTTTATGTGATACATAATACTGAGCTCCTACAATAAGCTGAGTACTATCCCACCCAGTTCCCAGGACAGCTGCTACACATAGTAATAACTGACCATACTGGGCCAGGGATGTAGCTCAGTAGCACAGTGCCTGCCTGGCAAGTGCAAAGCCTTGAGTTTGATTCTTGATCCAACAAAACAAAACAAAATGAAATGAAACACAACAAAACAAAACTAACCACATGTGTGGTACAGCAGAACAATGGGGTGAGATCCAGGCTTAGACCTGGAGTCTCAGGCTCCTTATCCTTCAAGTTGCAGGGTGGATAAAAGTTGAATCTGCTTGCTCTAATAAGGTGAGCAAGGATCATTTTAGTTCATGCTGCTTTTGAGAAACCTTCTAGAGACAGGGTGAAGTCTCCACTCTAGACTTTCGTTCAGGGGACTGCCTACCACACACCACTCTGAAATTTCTTTCATACCAAAGGCTAAATATTTCATTTATATATGCATCCTTCAGACTCATGTCACTGGCCTCTATTATATGAAACTCAGCAGGTCAGACAGCCTACCCAGGTCCTATGGTATTTTTGGTATGTGCTTCTCCAAGCCCAACAGACCGCAGGTCACCCGCCAAAATCAGCTCCCCAAAATAGTTTCCTTTACTCTATCTGTACTCCAGCACCCTGGGTTTTCTTTGGGGCTGTTGTACAGCCCTCTCCACACTCAACCTGCAGGTCTCAGACAACCTGGTTGGGAATAAGTATTAGCAAACAAACGAAGGACTCCAAATGAACTCACTGCCATACCCAAACCTGCCTGCACATGCACAGTGGTGACTGGGAAAATGAGACTAGCACAGATGGAAACAACCTGGGGCTACCACTCTTAAGAGGACAAGATCACAAGCTCTGGAGGAAGCAAGGCCAAGTCTACACCCTAGCACTGTCTGGCCCTGGGTTTTACCTCTCCACATTTCAGTGACCTCATGTCACAAGGTGCTCAGGGACAGTGAATGGCACAGTCAGCACTGTGCCATTCTCTTCTGCCATCTTGTCTGGAGATGGGCAATGCGTGGCAGCGTGGAGCAGCAGGGAGGCAATCTCAGCTTTTGAAAGCTCCAAACCACCTACTTCTTTGCTGTCCTGCAAGGCATGGGGCAGGCACATTACCTTTCAAGGCTTCACTTGTTGGTCTCAAAACAGAAAATAACACTTCTCAGGACTCAGTTTACAACAGTGACAAGGCCACTCTACCTATGGCATGGGTGTGCACCCAAGAAGATGGTTCACTGCTATGTAAGGGACATCCAAGCTTACTCACCTGTCCTGCTAAAGGTTCCACCCCAACCTCGACCTTCACTCCTTCTCAGTTCCCATACCTTAACTTATTTCTAGGTAGCTACTAATCTCCTAAATTTCCCACTTCTGTGAGTCCCAGTTGGCCTTGAATTTATTTAGCCTGTATCCCAGGCTGCCCTCACACTTGTGACTCTCCTGCCTCAGCCTCCCCTTGAGTGCTGGAATTGTTGACTTTCCCTCTGTAATATTACCAAACTGTTTCTATTTTTAAACTCAGCAAATTTAATGTTTAGTCATTCTTTTTTTTTTTTTTTTTTAATGTATTTAGTACAGGGTCTACAGGGTCTCACTACACAGATCAGATGTGTACTGATCCTCCCAAGCACTGGCATTACAGGCGTGTGCCAACAAGCCCAGTCTCAATAACTGCCATCTCAGCATGCCCCAGGGGCAAGGCCAGCATGGCAGGCTGGGGATTGAACCCCAGTCCCTGTGTCTGACTAAGCAGTCGTTCATTTTAAGACATTTATCAAGGTAAAAAGAACACAAACAGTAGTTGTTACTTAAAATTACTGAGTTTTTTTATGCAACATGCTGATAGCCTTAAAAACACTATTATACCAATCCTCAAAACCATCATGTGAGGTAGGTACTAACTGTACTCCAAGTAAGAAGACTAGAATCCAAAGAAATAAAAGAACTGCTTGAGTTCCACAGCCAACATGGGCTTGGAGACAGCAGAGACCCAGCTTGGCCCAGCTCCAGCATCTTCCCCACACCAAGATGCCTCCTCCATGCCCCCCTCTGGCCCTCTTGCAATGGCAGGTGAAGGACACTGTCATCCTGGAAACCAAGGCTTCCTGAAGCTCATGGGGTCATAGCCTACAGCAATGGCCCTGGGCTGAGCCAACCTGAGCAAGCTCCTACATGCCTCCTCTACCAAGTGCCAGTCAGCAATGAGAAACCCTGGCCACCGCTCCCCACCACACTCTAGTGAGGAACAAAGTGCCACGACATTCCTACAGCCAGTCTGGAGAGCAGGGCACAATGACCACACAGCCAGAAGACTTGTTCCACGTGGAGCCGGCCTCACCACACACCTGCTGCCTCTTCCAGCAGCCATATCTAGTTTTCGGACACAGTTTCTCTATCTTGAAACCATACTTCGGCAGCGCAGGACAGACTGGTCTCTGCTCACATCTATACATGCCTGGTTCCCCAGAAGGGCGGTTCAGAGTAACACATAGGCACACTGCACCAAAATTAAAGTGTTCTCTTGCCACACCCAGACTCGGTGGAGATGGAAAGAATGTTTAACAGCATTGTGTGCTGCCAGGTGCCACGGTGCCACCCTCGGTGACATGATACAGCACCCTGACACAGCCAGGGTCTTTGTGGGGTAGCCCAAGGTTTCTAAGGTCCCAACCACTCTGAATGTCTAATCTCTCCATTAAGATCCAGAGGCTGAAGAAGGAGTGTCACAACTTCAGCAAGTACCAAAACACCCACTAAATACATTCTGTTTCTTTCACCCAGTAGAACAGCAGCCATTGGGGAAGGGTGCGACCTGACACACTTACTGGTAATTTAGACCAATGCAGTCCTTGAGAGCACAGTACGGGGAAACTGTAACGTAGAGGGGGGTCCTCTATGTAATTCAGGCAAGCCTTGAACTCACTGTAACCCAAGCCAGGCTAGAACTCACTTCGATCCTCCTGCTTTGGCCTGTTAAATGCCAGGATTAGCTGTGCACAGTGACACCTGACCTACCACATTTTAAATGAAGATAATATTTAATGTACCAATTGCACTCCTAGAGAAACGCATGCATATGCATACTAACATATATGTAAGATATGAGGCAAAATTAATGATCATTTATACATCCAATAGGAAACCAATTCATAACTGATATACCCAGATGTTATAGACTATAACTGAGAAGAGCTACAAGCATGAAAAGATCTCCAAGGTATGTGAAAAAAAAAAAAAAAAAAGAGTGGAACAATATACACCAGCACATTTAGGCTTAGAAAGGAAAACCACACACACAGGCTGGCAGTTTTGGGATAGGCACACAACTGCTACCACTGTTACCTGAGGCTCTGGAGGTTAGGCAATGTCCTGGCATGGGGGTGCCTGGTGGTGGAAGCTATAGACTTCTACAGGACCTCAGATGGAAGGTGGGGTGCTGAAGCAGAATATATTCATATGTGCCTATATGGTTTAAGAAAAAAGCATCTGAATCAAACATGAACACCACTAGAACCCAACAGGGTTCTAATGCCAACACAAAACTCCTGTGTCAACCTGCACACACATCCATGTGGCACTCAAGGTTGCTGATTTAAGGTGGACCTATAGGGTTCAAGTTCCATTTCTGGGCCTCCAATGACTGGACCAAGATCAACAGGGAAGGAAGACATGCAGGAAAAGGAAAACTGGGAAAAGCTCTTTGCAAGCTGTAAGCCTATCTTCCCCTGAACCTACAATCTCCCTAATTGATCAGGTCTAGAGACATCTCCCCTCTCAGATCCACAGGAAGAGACAAAATGCAAAATCAGGATTAAGAGAACAATCCCTCTCCACACCAGAGGGGAAGCCTCCCACTGTCACCAACAGAGCTGGTCTCAAGCAAGCCAAGGAAGAGCCTGGCCAGGCTCCACCTTCTCAACTGCCACTGCCATGCTCCTGGGATGGCAGGGACAGACAGCCAAGCCTGGCAGCCCTGGCGCACTGGAGTCCCTCCACTTCGGCAAGCAGCCCAGGCATCTTTCTCACTCACTACTGAAATCCAAACTGCACCAGTATACAAATCAGATAGTTCTGCCAAAACACGGGAAAGTGTGTTGTATGAAAGGAGAGAAGGTTAGCACTCCCCTTGACAAGGATGGAAGAGGCCCTCGGGCCTGACAACACGCATACGGTTAAGGCATTGCCACCTACTTCGTGGCATCTAACCACTGTTTTGCCGGGCGTGGTGGCGCACGCCTGTAATCCCAGCACTCGGGAGGCTGAGGCAGGAGGATTGTTGTGAGTTCGAGACCAGCCTTGAGCTACAAAATGAGCTTAAGGACAGCCTGAACTGCATAGTGAGACCCTGTCTCAAAAAGACAAAAAAAAAAAAAAAAAAAAAAACACGGGAAAAAAGAGAACTAAATCAATGGTATGCTGGCTAAATATATATTTATTCTTTCTGTTTGCCAGAGCTATGGCACTATTGTAGATTTCAACATTTGATAAGTATCTTTTTCAGTAATAATAATAACTAAAACAAACATACTCCTAACACCAAAAAAAAAAAAAAAAAAAAAAAAAACAGCAAAGAGGCTTTACTTAGGACATAGTGTTCAAGAGACAGGCAGGAGGATTAAAGCCTGCAGGCAAGAACAGTTTTCTGCAGTTAAAACTTGTGCCCTGTCAGCCAAACGCTTCTGCTTGACACTTTAGCAGTCCTCTTAGAACAACAGAAGAGAGGTCGCTACTTCACGGAAAGTAAACACCCAGCAGAGTGCCGCAGAGCAGCCCACACAGAGACTCGCCAGCAGAGCCAGTGTCTAACTGAGGTACAAGGCGCAGACCTTGGCAGCCTCTTTCTTACACAGAGAAAATGCAGCCCAAACATAGCCAGACCTGATCAACTTGTCTCCAGCCCGGCCAAAGCAAGAACAAAATCCCCAAAGGACTGGGCATTAGGAACTCTAGAAGCCTCAAAGCAAGTTTACTACTGTGTCTGGCACTGAGAAGCAGAGAGGGCACAGACCCATAGAGTCCGCACACAGCAGCAGCGTGTCCTACACGAGGACCAGCCATCGTCTCCCTGTCTGATAGTGGTCCCCTGAGTCAGTCTGGCCTCCCCTAGCTTTCAGCACTCAGAGGAGAATAGGTGCCCCTCACCACTGTGGACTCACCCCCTCTTCAGTCCCTCAGCCACCTTGGTGTGCTTGGTGACAAGCCAACCCCGCCTTTCAATCTTAGAGAAAAGCCGGAACTCAGCAATAAATCCCCTGGGGAGTTCACAGGGCAGAAGATGGAGGTACAGGGTGCACCCTTGGCAAGCTTCCTCTTTGGGGGCATCTTCCCTTTAGCATTCTCTTTAAAATGTTCAAGTGGGGAGATGGCTCAGTGGGATAAGAGCTTCCCTGGCAAGCACAAGGGCCTGAGTTCAATCCCTAGCTCCACCAAAAAAAAAAAATAATAAATAATAATAATAATAATAATAAAGTGTAAATGTTCAAGGCAGCGGCTCCCTAAATGGGATCTGAGAAGCCTGCCTCCTATCCTTGGAGATACCTCTGCAGAGGGAGGAACAAGGCCAGGGGCTAAGCAAGAGAGGCTAAGGCCCTGTCAGGCAGGAGGTACATGCCGGTCTCTAGCTGTCAGCAACAGACCAATGGAGGAAATTGTGGTTTCTGTAAAGATTACTTTTAGTCTATAGGGAGATGGTACCTTCAACACACAGCCCTGGGGGCTCAGAACTGCAGTGGAAGGAGGCAGAGAGAAGAGGAAAAGAAAGGCCTGCATCTGGTTTTTCCCTCTCTTGCTTCCAATATGTAGAGAGGCTGAGCTCCTCTGACTCTAACAGATCTACCTCTTTCTACTTCTCCACAGCCACTGTCTCGGTATCTCACCTCCAAGTCCTCAACCAACAAATTCACTCTAGAATTTCTACTTGTTCCACTTCATTCTCCACAGTCCTACCAAGCCACCTTTTTACACAGGGACCTGACCCTGTCTCCCTGAATGAAGCTCCCAGTCTCCAGGACAGCACCCTATCAGCATAGCCAGCAAAGCCCCTGCCTTTGCAGCATCAAGGGAAACACAGGCTTGGTGTCCAACCAACCACCAATGAATGCTAAGAGTAACAACTGACTGGATTCACATGCTTCTGTCCCATTTCCACATGTACACATGAGGAGTAACATAAGCAAACCCCTCGCCCCATCTGCTGTAACCATTAAGTCTGAGCTGTGAAGAGTCTAACTCTGGAGAGACTGTCCCCAGCGCCCCAGCAGTTCTGCGGGCACACTGTTGATCACAGTGTGCCCCACCTCTTCACAGCGAGTGAGCAAGAACTAATCCAAAAAAAAAAAAAAGACATATGCAAGCTCTGTGAATGTAAAAGCTAGGTTGCCAAAATGTGAAAGAAACCAAAATTAACTCATTATCAAAACAATGTGAGAGGAGGGAAGGAATGAGAAGAGAAAGAAAACATTTCCTTCAAGAAGAAAAGCTTTTAAAATACAAATCTCTATGATGTTTTGAACTTCACTTGTAATAAAGATTTAGGAAGATGACACCTCAAAGGCTCACAAAGGAAATGCTTCTATTTTTTTAAATGATTTCTTAATTAATATCTTCAGAGAATTAAGCAGTACTTTTATAGACTCACTGAATCTTAATAAAATTCTGAGAAATTCTGGCATCAGTCACAACACATACCCTCTCGGTATTTAATTTCCTTTTCAACATACAACTTAACTCTAGAAATTCATTTACAATGCCACCACAACCATTCAAAATTTGCTGAGCACAAAGACAACAGGCCTAGGTAAAAATTGGTCCTCCATCTGGCCAAATCCTACCTCTAACAGAGATGTCCCCCAGGCCAAACTTCCTTCCAGCTTCCAATATCAGCCACATTCAGCTATTTCCCTCCTACTCTCCCCCCACCCTCACCTTGGGTTACCACTCTCCTTTCAGTGCCTTCCATTAGCCAGAAGCCCCTCAAATTCAGTACCATTTCCCCCACTGAATAAATGAATAAAAAAGGGGCCAGATATGTTCACACACCCCTGCAACCCTAGCTACTCCAGAGGCTGAGGCAGAGGAAAAGGAGTACAAGGTCAGCCCAAGCAACTTAGCAAGTCCCTATACTTTCACCTTTGACTTCTTACCAAAGACCTGTCTGTCTGGCTTCTGGTTTTATTGAAATACTTCCTTTTGGACTCAATAACCCTGGGTCCTAAAATACTCACTGCAGGTAGGGGTAGGGAGACAAACGCTGGGAGAATTACCCATAAGGACAAAAATGTGCTTTAAAAGCTTCTTTCCCCTGAGGACAATTCCTACTGGAAGACTTAATCAATTCCATTATCTGGAGTGGCCAACCTTAACTGAGTACCCACTGCAATTCACAGCACACCTTGTGTAACACAAGGCAGCTAATTTAACCCTTATTTTATGTATGTAGAAACCAGGCTCACAGAGGCCAGGCAATAGCTCCAGATCGGTCTCCAGGGCCACCAGATGCCTGACTGCTTTCAGAGTCAATCAGCACTTATGCTAAAAATGCCCAGGGTTAGAGAAGTATCCACTTTACATGATCTCATTAACTGCCACAACCCCTTAGGATAGCTAGCAATTCCTTTTTCACCATTACAAAGCTATTTGGACTCGGAAATCATCAGTAACTTGTGCAAAGGTACTGTAATATACAACAGTCCTGGATCTCAGCTTTGTTTTCTCACCTGAAAACTGATGCTCATTCCACTCAGCGTCCCATACATGGCAGGAACTCAGATGGTAACTACTACTGGCAATATGATTTTTATTAATTTAATAGTTCCCAGCTAAAGTAAAATTTACACATAATCATATTTCTGATATTTTGAATCCAACCGTCAAGCGTTTACCTGAAGACACCATTTTACTGCCATCTAAAACTCAGTGAGAACCACAATTAGAGAAACTGACCAAAAAAGAAAATAAAAGCAAAAGTAGTACTGAAAATAATGTAGTCAAACACAACATGGTCTCTGAGGGCTACTAAGAAGGGAAAAGCAGATGAGTATTTGGTTATAATAAAATACTCCTCGCTATCTAGCACCATGCTTGACCACTAATGTACTATCTAACTCCAGTCATTCCAATTTGAGGGTCCCCAAACGGTTCCAGAATTTCAGTGACAGACTGCGAAGGGGACACAAAGAATGGGGAAGGGAGAGGGTGTTCTACTGCTTGGAGCTATTTTTAATGTGCTGCATCTAAGTGCACTGCTTGTTTATTTACTTACTATATTCACTTGATAACAGGTTAGTTCAGCAATGACAGATGCAATAGCAATCAGCTCAGCTTGGCTCAAGCCAGAGCAGAAAGGCAGAAGTGTAACTGTACAAGGACCCCAGCTGCACATAGACCCAAAGAAGCCTGTAATATGAAAACCAAATCTCCGAGAAATGTCTTACAGGTGAACTGGAAGGTTGGAAAAAAGAAAAAAAAAAAAGAAAGAAAGAAAAATTGAAGGCCCACAAGCAATACATGTAATCATTTCTGTGCATGGATAGCAACTTTATAGTAAAGACAGATGGTTAGGACCAACATCACTAACTGTCTGCATAAGTACAGTACTTATAATTGTAAATCTAGTACTGATTATTGGTTTTTTCTTTTGCTTTTCGAATCTTCTCACCTGTTTAAAGTCTATGTTAATTTCTTTTTAAGACCAGGCTGAGCTGAGTTTGTGTGGCTACTCTAGCCATACGAGGAATATCAGACTAGCTGGCTCTTTGCAGAATCCCTTTCACAGATAGGAAACCTGAGGCGCAGACAGGGCAAGTGGTTGGCTCCTCCAAGACCATATCCCTTGTTAACACATCTAGACAGGAGCAAGGACCCAAGGGGGGCTATTAACACTGTTCCAAATGACCTGGCATGCCGGCGTCTCAAATATAAAGTTTCTGAGGAAGAGAGGGACAGGAAAACAGAAAAAGGGGCGCGCACAGGAATCACCGCCCTTGTCAGGAGGCACCACACTGGTTAACTAAACAGTCCCCAGCATTTCCAGAACCGCTAGTTTCTGAAGTAACCGACGCCTCACCCTGGGAATAGAAGGCCGCATCTTTTGCCCACGAAGCTGTGGGCAGATGTGGCGCAGAACTGTGGCAGCCGCTAGCCCGATCAGCTACGGGACTGTTGGAGTCAGGGAGCCTGGAGGAGGCAGCACTGGACCGGGAAAGGGACGGGCGGGTGTGTGAGGACACGGAGGAGGGTTTTTCAGACAGTTAGGATTTCTGCAGCGCAGGCAGCCCTCCTCACCTGGAAGCCGAAGCACGCCACCCCCGCCTGCGGCCGTCCGCCTCAACTTCCCCAGCAGCCCAGCGCTGTGCGATGCGGCCAGGGCTGGGCCCGGCTGACCCCGCCAGGGAGGAAGCCGCGCTCGGCGCCCCACCCTCCGCCTACCGGAACTCCCCGCCGGGCCCCGACCCCGGCGCCCCGTTCAGGGTCCGCCCCGCGCCCGAGTCCGGCCCGCCCCGCCAGCCCGCTCCCACTGTCACGCCGCGCACCCCGCGCCTCCCGCCGCGCACGCGGGCCCTGCGGGCCGCCCCTCACCTGACTTCCCGCCCGGCCCTCGCGTCCGCCCCAACTTTTGCCGGCCTCGGTCCGACCCAAAGCAGCCGGGCGGCCTCGTCCCGAGCCGCGACGGCCGTCCGCCCCGCGCCCCGAGGGGCCGAGCAGTCGCCCGCCGGCGCGAGTTGCGCGCGGGACCGCGGGGCGCCGGGCCTCGGTCGGCACCCGCCGCTCAGGCGGAGGCGCGGGCGGAGGCGCAGCAGCCCCGGGGCCCCGCGCCGTCCCGCCGCCCGCCTCCCCCGTGCGCCCGCGCCCGCGCCCGCGCCCGCCCGGCCCGCTCCCTGCCCACCTGCCGCGGAGCCGCCGCCGCCGCCGCCGCCGGAGGACGTGGCAGTGGCGCTCCCCGCCTCGCCTCGCCTCGCCTCTCCTCTCGGCGCCCGCGCGGGCGGCTCGGCGCGCCGGACCGCAGCGCCAGGCGCCCTCTGCCGCCGGGAAGCCGAATCCTCCGCCCTACCCCTAACGCGGCCGCCCGCGCCGCCCACCGCGGTTTCCCACCGCTCCCGGGGCTCCCGGAGCTCGCGGCCCGTGCCCGGCGGCGCCCTGCAGGCGCGTCTCGTGCCGCCCGAGCGCAGCGGGCGGGGCGGCGCCACCGCTCTCACTCTTTAGTCAGGGCCCGGCCCCCCGGAGCGCCATCAGCACTTGTGGAAGGTGCGGACGGAGGAGGACGCGGAGACTGTCAGGGCTCTGCCCCAAGTTGATCTTCCTGCTCTCCCGCGGAGACCCGAGCTGCAGCTGCCTTTACGCGCACCGCGTCGCGTAGGTGAACGGGACTGCCGACCCCCCACCTCGCGCCAGCTTCAACGCCACCCAACGCCCAGCGCTAAGCGTTTCTCGGGACTTCCAGGCAAACACACTGGGGTTTTAAATCAACCACTCAGAAGCTGGGCAGCCTCGGGAAAGCGAACTCCCTGGGCCACAATTAACTCATTAAGAATAATGAAACCTACTTACTGAGATTATTGTATTAACTGAGATCATGCACTCTAAAGTGCTTTGCACAGCCCGCTGATGTGGAGGGTAGGCTGTCCTAATTATTATGGGTATGGTTACTGATCTAGCAAGTGATAATAATGGCTTGCCTTTTCAACTGAGAACAACGTTAAAGTCCTCCTTCGGTGGTATCAGCCCAGGTCAGCTCCTGTCTTCGGCACCCCCGGAAGCAGGCCTTCGTTTTGGCTTGGTTCTGATTTAGAACTGAATCAGCTCTTCTGCATGTTTCCCACCTGGGTTTCTTTGATCACTTCTTAATTAACAAGTGCTTATTTTATTGCTATGAAAGGCAATAAACAGTTTGAGGCCCCTTGCCATTTACTGCCTCTTCCTGAACCTGTCTCAAACACACTCTCACACTCCTTAAAAACTTCCTTTCTCAGGGCTGGCCAAATAGCTCAGAGGATTAAAGTGCCTGTGCACAGGGGCTGGAGTTTCAACATCCAGGGTGTGTTAAGATGGCAATTGAGACCGGGTTAGGTGGTGCAGGCCTGTAATCCCAGCTCTTGATGGATCACTAGAAATCCGATCTAGTAGTGAGACCCTGAACACTCTGTAGACTCTTCCCTAAAATACAAAAAAACACCTTTCTTTTCTGGTCTGCACACAAACCAACAGTCCATCGACTGCATCAGAGGGACCCAGACTGGAGTCCCAACCTATGCGCTTATCGACTGGCCTTTTAAGACACTGGGAAAGAAACAAAGTCCATAGCAAAGTAGTCCTCAGGTGCGTAGTAGAGGCACTTGTTAATTAATTTATTTAACAAGTATTTACAGAGATTTAAAGTTGCAGGTACTGGAAGGCTAAAGGAAGCTATCATATGTGAGGCAGAGTTCTCAAGGAAACCTTAGCTGTAGTGGGTGGGGCAGGCACAAACATAAACATATTTGCACAGGAGGGATGTGGCTGAGTATGGAATTAGCCAAATTGAGGCCATGGTATTGCAGTGGGGAGTGCTTTAACCCATTATTGCAAATGTTTTCCTCTAAATATTACGTAGATAATTTCTCAAAGCCACTGCTTAAAATTAATGAGTAACTATGAGGCCAGCAGAGCCACTAATGTAGGATTCAGTCCCTTAATATGGCAACTCGAAATGTGCCCTTCACTGACAATAACTTATATATGGTGTCTTAATGAAAGTGCCATAACTTAGAAATTAGTTGCCTGCATATCTTGCAATTCAACTCTAAGACAGAAACTTCACACATTGTCATACTAATGGCTTCTAATAACCACACACTAACCAAGGTGCTCTTGTGTGGTATCCTCCCATGCTGACCTTATGTCTTGCTCTGGACCCTGGGACATGAACAAATGAAACACTTCATGAGCTAACCATGTGTACTTCACTCCTAGCCTTTTTGGAATGCTGCCCTTAGCTTGCAGTGAAGAAACCTGACCCAAGCTCCTTCAAGATGAAAGGCCCCGAGAGGAAGGCTTGCCCTTCCAGCCCTGCCACCTGCCAGCTAAATACAGTCACATGAATGACTGGAGCAAGCCCCAGGCTATGACAGCCAAAAATAACTCAGTCAACCCCAGAATCCAGAGTCTCTTAAGTGTTGGCATGATTTGTTGTACAATAGATAATTAATGGGCATATCACTCATATGCATTTTTACAATGTCTTGGTGAAATGCACCCTGGAATCAGTACTCTTGCTAATGTTCTCTGCCATGAAGCTTTCAGGTGAAGTCACTATGGTTAATTTAGCAGACCATCACATTTTATGTAAATACCCTCTTTCAGAGTTCTTCATTGAAATAGTTACTGAGCCTAGTACTACAGTTTCAAATCCTTTTGAAGTCCACATGAAAATGGGCCTGGTACTAAAAGCTTTAAACAACTGCTTGGGATGGCCACAATAGGCAAGCCTCATGAGGTTAGGTGTGTTTATGTCTCTCCCTTACTGTAAGCTCCTTAGTGACAATTAAGGTTATTGATCAGGTCTCCTGACAGGTCACAAAATATCAAAACAAGGAAGATGTCTTAATCTATCACTTTCATTTTACAGATAAGGAAATTGTAGGTAAGAGAGACAGTAAGAGTTTGACATTTCTGGAGTTTATAGCCTGCTCAGAGCACAACTGGGATGACCAATTCAATATTTTTACACTGGTGAACTGCTCTGTTTTTCCTTTTTGACGTTGTTGCTATTTAAAATATTTTTCCCAGTCTCAAAGTATGTCTACAACTTTCCTTTGTATTTAGCATGAAATCCCAGCTTTGATACAGCCTTGTGACTCCACAAGGTCTGATGCAGCTCGGCCCTATAGAGGCATTGTTCTGCCCTGCCCCTCAGTCCACTCTGCCCTACTGTCCTCCTGGCCCCCAAACCAGCAAGCTCTTTTCTACTTCACACTCTGTACTCGTGTTGCTCCCTTCCTGGTCTGCTCTTTCCCAAACTCTTCACTTTGTCATATCCTGTTTGTCAGAACCCACTAAAGTCGCAAGCAATAAAAAACAATTCAGGGAGTAATGCAAACCAAAATTTTGTTTAGTGAACAGGTAAGTAACTCACTATTTCTTTAGCCAAGTTGCCGGAAGGCCAAGAACCAAGACAGCTCAAGAATACAAGAAAGACAGACACCTCGTAGGGAGGCTCAGATACTAAAACAACCCACGTAGTTTGCTTCTGTCATTGCATGATACTCCCAAATCCAAACCCTAGAAGGAAATTGGCCTGACTCAACTTGGTCACATGCTCTCCCTCAGCCAGCGGACACTTTGGATCGAAGTCCACAAAGGTGATCCTCAGGATGCTGTTACCAGAAGAAAGCAAAGTTAGAGCAAGATGACGAAAACAATGGAGGACAACACCACAATCTCATAACTCTTAATTTAAGTGTCATCTTCTCAGGGAAACATTTTTCACTGCTCCATCTATGACACCCTTTTGTGACACTCCTAATCTGTTCTGTTTTTGTCACATTTTATGATTACATCCCTTTTTTTTTTTTTTTTTTTTTTGTGGAACTGGGGAGATTGAACTCAGGCCCTTGCACTTGCTAGGGAAGCGCTTATTCCACTGAGCCATCTCCCTGACCCCTTATATTTTTAATGTATTTGTTTCTCACATATTTCCCCTACATAATGGAAAGAATTGTGCTTGTCTGTCCCTAAACATTATCACCTACTCCAAACTGAGTGCATGCCGATTGTCAATGAATGAATGAATGAATGAATGAATGAATGAATGAATGAATGAATGAATGAATGAAACAGGTCTATAGTTCTTCTGACATGGTTCATGTGACCCTGACTTCGTAGAAATGGATGTGAAAAGACAAAGAGATTGTGCTGACTACATATTATAGAAGATCCTCTCCGCTGGGTTTCCATGTGGTGCTATGGAGCAGAGTGGGACAAACAGGATTAATGAGGAAATGTCATTCTGTGCATCGGACATGAGCCCTGCTGACTGTGTTATTCTTGAGGGATGTGTTATGGTTTGTGTCTAATTGTCCTCCCCAAAGGCTCATGTAAGTCATGGGGCAGACTTCTAGAGTTTGTGATTAACTCATGATCCACTGGGATTATGGGTGTGAGTGCTGCACCCAGCCTGGGGCAGATAGCCTGAGTGCAACATAAGGGAGATGGACTTGCTCTCTGCTGCCATTGTTGCCCCTGCTTCTCCCATTTTGCTTTTGCTCTTGCTCTTTGCTCCTGCCCCGAAGAGTTGCTCTCTGCCATGTGCCACTCTGCCTTGGAGCCAGCTGAGTATGTACTGAAAACTCCAGTACCTGTGGGCTAAATAAATCTTTCTCTCCTTCATTTTGGGTATTGGGTATTTTGTCCCAGCAAGGAGAGAAGAGTAACTGAGACAGGATGGTTTATCTATATAGTGATATAAAATGGGAGAGACCTAAAATAGTGACTGCTGTGTGCCACTGAATGTTTGCAGAAGTAGGAATCCGCACAATTGAAGTTGGGTGTTTGGTGTGGCGGCAGCTTTCCGGAGGTCAGATCAGGGATGTGTGCTCATAAACCCACTCCCTCAGCTCTGTCTTTGCTCAACAGTCATTCCCTACAGTGGAAGTTCTACAACTAGAGAGAAAATGGAAATAATAAGAGCAACACAACACTAAACATGTTCATTTTTGTATGAATTACCATTATAGTTAGAATGGCTTGAGTACAGAGTTTTTTTTTGTTTGGCCCATTTTTGGCAAAATGAAAATTTGACAATTTCAGTTTTCTCCCAAAATGTGTTTGTAATGTTACTAGTCCATAAAACCGCAAGGTACTTTACAATCTGAAAGACCTGGATAATCCCTGCTAGGGTGATAGGCCTCTTAGCAAATAAGATATTAACTCAGTAATCCTCATTCTATGAACTGTTGTTGCAATTTTTTTAACTACCTTTCCTATTTTGCCTTACATGAACTTGACAGTTCTGTTAGCTCCACTGGTTAGAACCTAACCCTAAAGAGGCCTCACTGACAAGATTGCATTGGGAGCTGACCTGGACTAGGGAGATAGTTCAGTGGTCTAAGTGCCTGCCTGGCAAATGCAAGGACCAGGGTTTGATCCCCAGTATCGCATGGCTTGCCAGCCTCAGAACCCTTGGTACACCATGCTTATCACGAAAACCAGGCATGGTGGCACACACCTGTAATCCCAGCACTAGGGAGGCTGGAACAGGAGGATCACTACAAGTCTGAGCTGTGTAGCAAGACCCTGTACCAAATAAATAAATAAAATATTTTTTAAAAAAATTTAGAAAGGAGCTAACTTGATTTTCTTTTCTGTTGAAAACCAGACTTGAGGTCTGGTCAATCTTCTCAGTACAATAAACGCATATACACATTCAAGGGTGCACACACACACACACGTGTGTGTGTGTGTGTGTGTGTGTGTATGCTTATGGTGAAGAATTTGTAACTACTTAACCATATAAGAAGATTGGTTTTAATCCCAGTTTATAAAGTGAAAAACTACAACTTTGAATATTTAAAAGTATTCACCTCAAGCCTGGCTGAATACCAGTTTAAAAATGAAGCAGATCACAATACTATAGGCACTCCATTGGTGTTCTCTGAAGGTAAGTCTAATGTGCATTCACAGAAATTTAGCTTCTCTGAACTGAGAGGAAAAAGTCTCTGCCTTGTTATATGCCCTCAGCATTTCCATTTCCTTCAGAAGGTAGCTCGCTCATTTCATACATTTAGCTTGTTTTCTCAGTCTCTTTTCTCTTGTTGCTGAGACAAAATACCCAACACCCAAAATTAAGGAGGGAAAGATTCACTTATCTCACAGTTACTGGAGGTTTCAGTCCATACTCAGCTGGCTCCAAGGACGAGTGGCACATGGCAGAGGGCAGCAGTTCATGGCAGTGGAAGGCAGCAAAGAGTAAAGGAAGAAGCAGCAACAGTGACAGCTGGCAAGCCTCTTTCCCTTCCAGGGCAGGCGTAGCACCCACACCCCTAATCCCAGCATTGGATCATGAATAAAGCACAAACTCTGAAAAGTCATCCCAGTGACAGCACAAGGCTTTTAGGGGGCAACTAGATATAAACCATAACAGCTTGGATCTGCGTTCCATGAAGAAAACTACTGTACAGGTATCGAGTAGTATACTAAAAATGTCTTTTTCTCACTGGTAGTAATATCATATATGTATGTTTTCGAACAAAGACTTTGAACCAACTTACACATATACAGTAGAGGTAAGCTTGTCACTTTCACAAAGCTGTAGAATCTCATAAGGAAAAAGTATCAGATCTCTGCTTTCATTTGTACAAAGGCACTGAAGCACTACGGAAAAGCTCACCCAAGCTCTCCATGCTCACTGACTCTGGCTTCCTGAAATCCAAGTCTTTGGGTTTTTTTTGTTTTGTTTTGTTTTTTGTATTTAGGGCAGGAGCTACAGAGTCTCACTAGATAGCTCAGACTTATAGGGATCTGCCTGTTTTCAGACTCCCAAGTGCTGGAATTACAGGCACGTGTCACCACTCCCAGGCTCAGTTGCCATCTCAGCACACCCCAGAGGTGGGGCCGGCATGACACACAGGGGATGGAATCCTGGCTGCTGCGCTCTGCCTACAAAGTTTTTGGTTAATGGATGGGAAGGAACCCCTACTTCATTCTTGCCACCAACAGCCAAGCACACTTTCAAGCCAAGAACACAAGTAGATTTTTAAAACTTTAATTTCTTTACAACTTTCTCCCTGCTGGCAAATGTTAAGTTTCTATTTTAGGAGAAATAAGAGCATCACTAACTTGCCTGTCTTCATGCTTGTCTAACTCCTTTCAGGATTTCAGGGAGTTTGCTTAGGAAAGTAGGACCATACAAAACCCCGTAACTCTCCAGAGTCCTATTATAAGCAGAACTGTCAGCATGCTTAGAATGGAATAGGAACTCCATCTTTATTCCATCAGTTGTAAGTAATCCACCACTGGATCTTAACTTCCAAACTGAAAAAGTAGCATTTCTTTATTATCTAAATTTTCAGACCCATAGTCTAAAATATCATCTGTGATGCCCCTTCCAGCTGTACCTTTTGATATGGTCCATTGTTAACAAGATGTGTTTGTTGTTGTGCATTTTTTTTTTTTTTTTTTTTTTTTTTTTTTTTTTTTTTTTGTATTTCAGTAAGGGTTATAGGGTCTTACTACATAGGTCGGACTTGTAGTGATCTCCTATTTTCAACCTCCTAAGTGCTGGGATTACAGGTGCATGCCACCATGCCCTGTCTCAATTGCCCTCTCACTGTGCCCCGGAGTAGGGCCAGCACGGCTCACCAGGGATGGAACCCTGGCCACTGCGCTGTGCCAAAACAGGCATTTTAATCCACTGAGCTATTTGGCCACCCTATGGTGTGTGTCTTTGCTTCTGACTGACCATTATGACCCTTGAAAAGTAAGAATAAGGTTTCTAGTCTGTGCTTAACTCTTCAGTCGCGCCACACAAATTTACTGATCAATTAACACATGCAGGCAACTATTGAGGTTGATGGATTCTCAAGTAAACAAAGATATAGTCCCTTCCCTTCCTGTAAAAGCACATATAGCAAGGAAAAAGTAATCATATAATCACAAATTACATTTTTAAAAAAAGAGCAAGTTTCTGCAGGAAGTTTAATAGGAAACTCATTTTATATTAAGAGATCATGAGAGACCTTTCACGATGTGACATGAAAGAGGGGCAAGGAAATGAGCAGTGTGGGCCCGGTAAAGAGCTTGCTACACATATGGCCCTTCTCACCCAAGGGACCCATATCCCTTGACAACAACCATGGCAAGGACTGCAACTTCTAAGTGCATCAGAGTAGGGGTCTGGGGTTCTGTGTTCCCACGTACAAGAACAGAACAGTCTCCCAGGTTCTGCAACCAGGACTTATTTCTCCACCCAACCAAGATTTTGCTGTCTGTGGCTGCAGGACCAAGGTTTGCTATCCAAGTAAGGATCGCTGAAGCTAATGTTCCAGGTCAGTATTTTACTAACCCCAGTGTATATGTAGTCTCTACACCTAAACTGAACTTCTGGATAGCAAGTGGCTGTGTCCCATTCTCCATTTATTATGCTCATGTGATCTCAGAAAGGGTTGAACTGCTGGTTGATGCTTAGTGGAATGCAATATTATCACAATATTTAATAGTATGTCCAACCTGCTGTCATGGTGCCAATGTCCAGGACCCTGGGAGCCCGCACCTGGCTAGGCCACCTTCTGTGACTTCTACTTGCTGCATGCTGTGTGGGAAGGACTCTAGGAGACCTTGAAGCTGCACAATGAAAGAATTCTAGAGCCCTGGCTCCACCCCTCTAGCCTTCCCATGGCCACAATTTGCTGATTCCTCCACCTCTTGCCTTGCAGACCATCCAGAAGTCATGACAACCACAGCAACCTGCAGTAGCCTGGAGGAGCACTGCCCTGTGCCAATCCACCATCAAGAGAAACTTGCATGTCTTCAGCCTGCACTCATCATCATCAGATTCTTCTTGAACTATGGCTTTCCCATGATCCTTCCTGAGGTTAAAAACCACATTGAATGTGAAACAGCAGGAGCTTTGGTAAGCTAAACCTGCCCTCGCACTCTCCAGAGAGCCTTGCTGACCTGCAACTCACTGCAAAAAATAACAAAAGAAAGGAACAAAAGACAATCTCAGACCTCTAGCACACCCAAAACAAGCCCAGGAGACAGAATCACAGAAGAACTTGGAAGTCACATGCTTTAAATTTCTGAGATGATAGAAGCTGAAGTTTAAAAAACAAAACTCTATTAGGATATGGAGGAAATCAGATCAGAAATAATCTCTCAGGTATAAAAATAAATGACAACAATCATGAAAGAATTGTTTGATACATCTAAGGAAGACAGGTTAAAAAAAAGGAACAGGAAAATGATGGAAACATTTAAAGAAAAATACAAGAAAGAATTAGAATGTATGAAACAGATTCAAATAGATATCCAGGGCATTAAGAATTTTACTGAAAGCTGGCAAAACCACTTGAATTAAAATACCATTAGTATACTTCACAGATCTAAAAAAAAAAAAAAAAAAAAAAAAAAAAAAAAAAAAAAAAAAAAAAAAAAAAAAAAAAAAAAAAAAAAAAAAAAAAAAAAAAAAAAAAAAAAAAAAAAAAAAAAAAAAAAAAAAAAAAAAAAAAAAAAAAAAAAAAAAAAAAAAAAAAAAAAAAAAAAAAAAAAAAAAAAAATTCCTAAAATTCATCTGGAACCAGAAGAGACCAGAATAACAAAAGCAATCCTAGGAAACAAAAGAAAAGCAGGAAGCATCACAATCTCTGACTTGAAATTATACTACAAAGCTACTGTAATAAAATCAGCATGGTACTGGCCAAAACAAAAGATAAGAGAATCAATGAAAAATATTAGACAAAAGTGTGAACAAGTACAAGCATACTCAGACACCTTATCTTGGACAAAGGGGCCAAACATGTTCATGGGAAGAAAGAGAGCCTCTTTAATAAATGGTGCCAGAAGGGCCAGTGAGATAGCTCAGCAGACTAAGCACCTACTTAGGCTAGTGCAAGGGCCAGGGTTCAGTCCCTGGCAGCACATGCCACTCTGGCCTCACTCCTGGACATGTAGGGCTAGCCACTGAGACCGGGAACTGTGGCTCACGACTGTAATCACAGCACTGGGAAGGCTGAAAACAGGAGAATTACTATGAGTCTGAGCTGCATAGTGAGACCCTGTACCAAATACATAGGAAAAAATTTAAATAAATAAATAGTGTTGGAAACCCTGGCTTTCCACATACTAAAGGCTTAAAATAGACCCATACCTACCTCATGCACAAAACTGCAATCAAACTGGATTCATATTTAAATATTAAAACTTAAACACTGGCTGGGAGGTGAAATAAGCACTCTCCTGGCAAGCACCAAGGCCTGAGTTTAATCCCCAGTTCCACAAAAAAAAAAAAAAACAAACAAACAAAAAAAAACTTAATCACTAAATCTTGTAGAAGAGAAAGTAGTTAGAAATCTTAAGGACATAGGGGTAGGTAAAGAGTTCATGAACAAAAATTAAACTGTACAGGAAATATTTCAAATAATCAATGATTGAGATCTCATCTTTTTGAAAAGCTCTGCAGGTAAAAAGAAATTGTTAACAGAGTAAAAAGAAAACCCAAAAAATGGGAGACAATTATGGCAGACTGTCCTTCAGTTCCTTTACCTTTGTGTAAAACATATAAAGAATTAAAAAAAATTATGTCTCCACCAACATTGTGAAGATGGTCATACTCCCAAAATTCTACAGATTTAATGCAATCCCTATCAAACTACCACCACACACCTCCCAGACCTAGAGAAATCATTCCTAAAATTTATTTGGAACCACAAAAGACGTAGAATAGCAAAGGCAATCCTGGCCAACAAAGACAAGGAAGGAGGCATTACAAATCCTGACTTGAAGTTATACTACAAAGCCACTGTGATAAAATCAACATGGTATTGGCAACAAAATAGATCAGAGCTTCAATGGAATAGATTAGGATATGCAGAGGCCTCTATGAACACACTCAGCCACACGATCTTCGACAAAAGGCCAAACCCACTTACTGGAAGAAACATAGCCTCTTTAACAAATGGTGCTGGAACAATTGGCTCTCTCCATGCCGAAAACTAAAACTTGACCTACGTCAATCACCATGCTCTAAGCCAAAGTCAAAATGGATTAAAGATCTTAACATTAAGACAGAAACACTAAATCTCCTGGAAGAGAAAGTAGGAGGAACTCTTGAAGGCATAGGGGTAGGCAAAGAGTTCATGAACAAGAATCAAATCGCATGAGTACTACTTGAAAGAATTATCAACAGGAATCACCTCTTATTGAGAAGTTTTTGCGTATCAAAAGAAATTACCAACAAAGTGAAAAGACAACCCACAAATTTGGAAAAAATCTAAACTAATAAGCACTCAGACAAAGGTCTGCTATCTAGAATTTATAAAGAACTAAAAAAACATTAGGGCCCCTAAATTTAAAGACCCAATCCAGAAATGGACATCCGAGATGAACACATGCTTCTCAGAGGACGAAATTAAAGAAACAAATAAATATATAAAAAATGCTCCACAACACTAGCCATCCATGAAATGCAAATTAAAACAATATTGAGATATTATCTCACCCCAGAAAGAATGGCTATCATAAACTAATCAACCAACAACAAATGTTGCAGAGGATGTGGGGAAAAGGCAACCCTTTTCCACTTCTGGTGGGAATGTAGATTGGTGCACCCATTATGGAAATCAGGGTGGAGACTCCTTAAGAAACTAGGACTGGAAATCCCATTCAAGCCAGTTATACCCCTACTGGGAATTTTCCCAGAGGAACTGAAAACATCATATCATAGTGATACATGTGTTCCTATGTTTATAGAAGCACAATTTGTGATAGTCAGATCTTAGAAACAACCATGATGCCCATCACCTGAGGAATAGATGAAAAAGGTGTGGTATTTTTATACAATGGAATATTACTCAACTATAAAGAATGATAAACTTGAAGCCTTCATATTTAAGTGGATGCCACTTGAAGATATACTTATAAGTGAAATAAACCAAACCCACATGTGTAAATATCATATAGTGTCCCTAGTATAAGAACTCAAAAGAAGAAATACAAATAGATTAAAAATACAATTAAAAGGAAAGTGAGAACTTGAGGATTGGACAATGAGGAGAGGGCATGGAGAAAAGCTGGGAAATATGACAGGGTCAAAGCCATATGTTTATATGCATAAGGTGATTAAGGCAATGATCCTGAGAAATATCAGCAAGTTGTTAAAACTAGCAGTTCATTGGTAGGATTCTCAGGCTGACTAACTATACATGCTGATACCTGTGAACCAAGCAACTGCACTAAAGATAGCAATGTGTAACATAGAAGGGTCACACTTGAAATGTCTGTCATTCTGGTCTACTAAATACATACTTCTTTTCATGACATACCAATTCTTATCATACTGTCTTTCAAGCAAAAGTTGTTTTTCTTTTTTTTTTTTTTAATTAATGGTAATGGAAAAGAGACACAAGAAAAAAAAATGCCACAGGACTGTCCTGCTACAATCCTGTATATGGTTAGATTTCTAAATTACTGTGTTAAAATATGTAAATGTTTATTCCAATTTTTTAAATTATTTTTCATAGTCTTTAAGGACTTAAAGTTTAACATATCATTACTTGATGGAAAATACCTGTTCCATATTATGCCTAAGATGATTGATACTTAGACAGACAGGGTAAACTGAAACTGCATATGTTGCAGGGTAATAGTAAGCTTATCTTCTGGAGGATTAACAACCTAAGTTTGCAGATGAAAAACTGGAGAAAAGGAAGGGCTGCAAGGTCAGCCAACATTTTGGACCTAACCTTTCAAGGTCAGTGAAGACTCAGGACATAAAACCTGTACTGTAACAACATATAACTCAGTTGTGTCCCAAATTTTCTGATCGAGGAAATTATGGAGTCACAGAGGAATGTGATTGATGATCTATAGTGTGCCTAAGGAAAGTCATATGGAGAGAAAACATTGTCTCTGGCTTTCACAGACAGCAAATTGGTCAAGTAATGGCTGTGACTAATCCACATGGCTGACACTAGCCAAGGGTCTACAAAATGCCGTACAGGGTTGCAGGATAAATCCTGAGGGTATGTGACTGACCTTATCAAATACAAAAGTTACATTTTTTGTTTTATAGGTCTCGCTTTATCTTGGTCTTAACCATCTTGCAGAAAACTATAAAAATGAGGTACATAAAATAAAGCCATATTAATATGCTGTGCTGTGAAAGGCTCAAGTCAACAACTTCTGTGGAAAACCCACTATTATTGTGGACTCCTGGTCTGTGTTGGATTGTTTTGCTGAATTCATGCACCCTAGCATTTAGATGCCAGTGGAATACCCATCTCTGACAGGATTAAACAAAAAAAGGGACTACAAAGGAAGGACCATTTTGTATTTGTATATATAGAATAGTCCGGATAGATATACAGCTACTTTTGCTTAATCCAATGAGTAGAAAGATTTGTACTAACAGTGTTTGGACAGGATATCCTGTCTGCTTCTTGTACTATAGATAACCACTAGGAAGATAACAATGTACAATATATTAATTATTGAAACTGTCCTGTGAATCAGTTTTAATACTGTCTTATTGCTATTTGTTTCTCAATAAAATAAAAAAATCAATAAAAAATGTTTTTAACTCTATTTCCTTCCTGTTTTGAATTTCTTATAACTTGTTATTGCTTTGTTATTTCATTTTTGTTTAAACAAATCTTACACATTTATATCGGGTAGTCTGAACATTAACTAATTTGAAGATAGCATCCTGTAATATAACAACCTACTGTTGAATTCCTATTACTTTGTTTAGTGAAATCTTGTATCATTTCTAATGTTTTTTTTTCTATCACTCTTTTGTGTTCTTTAAAAATAAAAATAATAGTATGCCCAATATCTGACCTGGTGCCTAATAAGAGCTAAATCAGACAGAGTAGATACTCTACAACTGCAGAGATGGAGGGAAAATGGTGAAGAGCTCTAGGGCAGAAACTCTTCTTGGTTTCTCAAGGAATCTAGATCATACTTCATTATTATTTTTTTTAAATGGAGGTTGAAATATTGGATAGAAAAGCTTCTGTTGGAGAGGGACAGAAGGGGGTCCTGAGCAGGTTGCCCCCGTACTTCATTATTGACCTGTTGAAGTCACAATCCTCAGTTCAGAGGCTTAACTGCAAGATGCAATTAAGTAACACAGATCCAGAAATAGTTAACTTCTGAGGAGGGGGAAGGGCTCCTTTCAATAGATACATGTAAGGATGTTCCTTAATTCATGATGGAGTTATATCCTGATAAACCCAGTGTATGTTGAAAATACTATAAGTTGAAATTTGCTTAATACACCTGAGCAAACACCATAGCTAGCATATGGCTGGCCTACAAAAGGCCTAAAATTCAAACTTTTAAGCACTTTTTTACTGAATGTATCATTGCTGTTCCATTACAAAGTCAAAAAACCACATAAATCAAATAAAATGGAAGCCATTTCCTGATTTCAGAAATACTTCAGTATTATTTCATTATCTTTTACTTCATGTATTTAGCACAGGGTCTACAGGGTCTCACCACACACAGGACTCTAATGATCCTCCTGTGTTCGTCGTCCCAAGCACTGGGATTATTGTTGTGCATCACAAAACCCAGTCGCAGTCCCCAGGGACAGCACACCAGGGATGCAGCTCCATCACTAAGCTATCTGGCTGGTCCTAATATTTCAGTATCAGATACTAAGAAAGATCCAGTACTAGTCACTAGTTTTCTTTTCTTTTCTTTTTTCTTTCTTTTGTGGAACCAGGGATTGAACTCAGGCCCTTGCACTTGCCAGGGAAGCACTTATTCTACTGAGCTGTCTCTCCAGCCCCTAACCAATTTTCATGGAATTTAAACTTTATTTTGTCTTCTACCTGCTTCATGTTCTTTCTTTCTTTCTCTTTCTGTAACAGCTCCTCAAATTCTTTTTTATAAAATCATCTATTCTTATTAGCTATAGACCACTGCATACCCATGTAAACCAGGTACCCGGTTTTTCCCTTGTGAACTTCATGGGCGCCTGACCCAGACTTGCCCTTTCAGATTGTCTCGGTTACTCTTCTTCCGTTGCTGGGACAAACTACCTGATACTCAAAATGAAGGATGGAAAGGTTTATTCAGCTCCCAGTTACTGAAGGTTTTAGTTCATATTCAGCTGGCTTCAAAGCAGAGCAGCCATGGCAGAGAGCAACCTTTCAGGGAGACCGCCAAGAGCAGAGTGTGCAAAAGCAAAAAGGGTGGGAGCAGTGGCGACAATAGCTACAGAGAGTAAGTCAGCTCCCCGTGTTGGATTCAGGCTGCCACAAGCTGGGTGTTGTACTCACACCCATAATCCTGGCAGCACTCACACCCATAATCCCAGTGGATCATGAGTTAATCACAAAATCTAGAAGTCTGCCCCACGAGACTTTTCAGGGACAACTAAACAAACCATGACAGAGATATATAAACAACAAGCAGAAAGTCAAAAGCCTGGCCAAAGACAGAGCCTACTCATTCTAGGTATGAGATGCAATAGGACTGCCCAGAGCTTCTGCTACAAGGGCTCCTTAAACCTACGTGGTCCAAAAGTCAGGGTCTGTTCACTGCAGCCAGAGTCTCCAGTAGGACAATGCCCTTGGCTATTGGTACACCTAGAGCAGCAGCGTTCAACCTGTGGTCCATGGGCATAGAAATAGACCACAAATGGGTGCCAGTCTCCTGGAAAGGTACTCTCATATTCTCAAAGGAGGTCTAATGGCTTAAAGTAGGTTAGAGACCACTGATTTAGAGCCAAATTCTTAATCAGAGTCTGTGGATGGGGAACTTAGTTGGGGAAAATTATTATTAATAATAAAAATTTATTTTGGTTTTTATTGATTTCTATATTCCATTCATTATAAATATAGGCAACAAATACCAATATTATTAGCTATTCCTATGACTTTGCCACTAACCAGAAATCAGGTATTTTTCAAATCACATTATAGTGCTGCAGATATATCAAAATGTGTTTTACACCTCTCACTACTTTAAAATTACAGTGTTACTATTTCTGCAGTTGGATGTTATTATTCAATGTCAACAAAGAAGCATATGTTTTTTGATCATCCAATACTTCAATAATTTATAACTGCAACTAACATAATTTGCTTCCTTGCAATCTGTATTTTTTATTTTAACCAAAAGATTATTCAAAGAGTCTTCAGAGTTCCACTAACTTTCAAGAGGCCCATAACTCAAAAAAAGTTAAGTTCCTTTAAAGAAGACTTGGTAGCTCTAGGTATCCTAGCTCTACCTACATTTGTAGAAATGCAGCATTTCTACAACATTAGGTTCTACTGATAGTTCCCTTCTTTTCCAAAATGTATCTTCTTGATTACTAACATTACAGTTTTTGAAGTCTTTCAAAGCAGAAGAAATTGTCTCAGATAAACAAACTTATGGGGACCGTAAGGCAAAAACAAACAAACAAAAACAGAGATTGATCCAATAGAGTGTAGATCCACAGAGATTCAGAGCAGGTTAGACGCTGTAAGGGTTTAGGGCAGATGGCAAACCTTATAAAGCTTTCAGGAACACAAATTGCCTTCTGTAACGTGTATGCCATAGGTTCACCACCACTGGTTGAGGGGAAGATGGATGTAGGGATTAACTGCATGATGGGAGGACTGACCTCTTAAAGGGTACAATGTTTCCTCTGGGGATGATGCAAATGATTTGGAACTAAAACATCACTGATGATGCATAACACTGAATATACTAAATGCCATTGAATCCTGCACTATTGAAGGGTTAATTTTAATGTTACAAGAATTCCATCTCAATAAAATTTAAAATAATGAGTAAGTAATACAAGAGTTCATAACAAATTCTTCCAGGTCTCATTTAAGAGAATAAAAGAACAATATCAGAAGACTTAAAAAAAAAGAACAACATCATAGTTTAATGGTATTTTGTTTCCCTCTTTCCCCATCAACCCACCCTCCCCTCAAGTTGCCCATGTACACTATAATTTCAGATCACTTATAACATCGCTGATGTATACTTTAGCCTACACATTAAATTCTGGCTTGCACTTATGCATATTAAAAAACAACACTAAATACTCATCTGACAAGCTATATATTTTAAAACTCAAACCAGGTTTTGTTGTACCTGGATGCATTTTTAATATATCAAAATTTCACCTGAACTGCAGAATGGCTAGCAGTAATGGTGGATGAGAGAATGGGGACAATGTCTCATGTCTGTCCCATAGTTCTACTCCTGATTGGGGCATCTGAGGGCTGGCAGCCCTTAGATGAGAAATTTTCAGGAAAAGACCTCAAACCTGCTCTTACTGCCTGGCCCAGGGGCAGAGGGCTCACTGCAAAGCATCCTCTTCTGGGAGCATGCCCCCCACAGGACCTCTTATAGCCCTGCAGCAGGTACAGGCCTGGCCCTTCCCCCTGAGCAGGTTGAGCCAACCTTCCTCCATCTCCTCTCACATCCTTCCCCATCATTCCCCCTGTGTCACAGTTGTGAAGCTCACTTTCTTGCTTACAAATACTAGTGGCTGTACACCACCTGTTGCACGGTGTCCAGCCACCTCAGCCCAGGAAGAAGTGACATTTTAGAGACTCGATAACACAAAACTTATATATCAAGTACCTTACTTGACTTTATGAACAGCACCACAAGGCCTTTCATGGCCATTTGGGAGATGAAGAAACTAAGTTTAAAGCCATATAAATTCGCACACTAGTCATGCCTTCACAGTGTTTTGCTGCCTCTATCCTTTCCAGTCTTTTCTCACCTCTACTACACTCTGTTTTAGGGGGGAAAACTACTCTGAGCAACATTTCCTGTATCACATCCTATTTACAAAGCACCTCTACTTAAAATTCCTCTTCCCTGCATGTTTCAATCTCTCTCTCTCTCTCTCTCTCTCTCTCTCTCTCTCTCTCTCTCTCTCTCCTCCCTCCCTCCCCTCTCCCCATTTTCATTTCTTTTACCACTCCACTAAATATGTAGAAATATCCCCAGCCATGAAACAATGTACACAATAAATACCCTGGAGACAGGAATTACATCACTTCAGTATCCAGTAGGATCAAAAGATGGAAAATGCTTGACTCTCTTAATCAGCAAGAGGCTGACTTTTTTCAAGCAAAAGCATCTGTCCCATTCTACAGCTTCTGTACTTCTCTTTTCTCTCCAGCAATGTCTGCTGGGGCTTCCAGGCAATCTGATCTAGCCTGCCCTGAGCAGGTGGGCCTGCCTCCTGCAGGGCTTCCTCACTCTTACACCATCTCTCCTGGATACAATTTGCACCCTATGGAGCTAGAAGATGAGAAAGCTCTTTATTTTCTTTACATATCAATGATATCACTTGCAGACAGAGACTTTGGGAAATGTCATGACAAGTGAAGTGTGGTCTCTTATTTTGAAAAGGAGCAGGTTGTGTCCTGTTTCCAGATGTCTGATGGCTGCTGAGAGGATCATTTATCATTGTGTTGGCAGGAAGAAGGGATTCTATGGCATTAACTACCCATAAGAAAGGGCAAGAGCCACCCAGGATGGGGTCATGAATGGAAGAAACACCTGCCCCCATCATGTGGTGGCCAGGATGATGTAAAACTTGAAGAGATCCCATCCATGTCCTTCTAAACTTGCTGTTTCTAAACTTCTTCCTTTCTTTTTTGTTTAATATTCCTATTATTTTAGTTCTTTTCCATTTATTATGTGCCTAGCTAATAATTTTAAAGAAAAGTGTATATTTTCTTTTTCTTCTACCTCTTCTCCTGCAACTTGCAAAGCTGCCTTTTATAAGTATGTGACAGAGAAGAAAAGAGATTCATTAGTAGATCCCTACCCTCTGTTTTCTAAAATCTTCTGGTCTTCATAGATCTGAGACAAAGTTCATGGGATTTAAGAAAGAGGTCAAAGGAAAAGGGAATTGTCTGACTAGCCAGAACATGTTGAACGAAGTCTGGGGAGAATGGGAGACCTTCCCAAGACCATCAGCCAGAGATTTTTCTGAGCTTATGCAGAACAAGAGGAAGTAGAATCCCAAGCAGCAATGGTTGTGAGCTCAAATGCTTAGATGCCTTCAAAGGATGAAAAGGATGCTATAAATAAGGAAATGATTAACAGTAGAGATACATAGGACTAGCCAGATAGCTCAGTGGACTAAAGCACCTGCTTAGGCAAATGTAGGGGTAGGGAGTTTGATCCCCAGCATGCTGTGCCAGCCCCGCCCCCAGCACATGCTGAGATGACAATTGAGACTGGGGGTGGTGGTGCACGCCTACAATCCCACCACTTGGGAGGCTGAAAACAGAAGGATCACTATGAGTCTGATCTGTGTAGTGAGTCCCTGTAGACCCTGTACTAAAATACATTTTAAAAAAAACAGTAGAGATATAAGAGGAAGTGTGGATACCACAGGTTGCATTCTCCAAGCGCATAATTTTGTTTAAAATGTTTAGACTCTCAAATAAGCTAAACATATCCAGGTCTATTGACAGTCTCTGTACCTACTTACTTGTAGTCTTATAAAGATTTTTCCACATGAGCAAGAAATAAAAGCTACAGAGAGCTACCAATGCCAAAAGGGCTCTGTAGGCAGCAGAACACTCAGTAAACTAATTACCTAACAATAAGGCAGGCATCCCCATGTCGGATGTTGGGAATGTGGCACGCCCTCAAACTGTAATCTAGTTCCTAGGCTTGAAAGGGGGCAGTAAAAAGTACAAGAACAGCTTAAGTAGAATTTTTCCAGCCATAACCAAAAGGAAAGGGGAAATTAGGTTGGTTTATAAGAAAATTAAAGAGCTACGATATTTGTGTTGAGTCAGAATTGCTATGACTGCAAACACTGAAGGATACATGTGGGTCATTCTAATTCTCCACATGCTTACTATGCTTCTACTATATATCTCTGCTATGTGTGTGTGGTTCTTATATAAGTAGTAGGTTAAAATGTGCTATAATCCATCTGTACCATTTAACTATTGAATAAAGATCAGTAGAATGCTGATGGCAAAAGTGTGGCTGGGAGATGCTCCAAGGGAACAAGGGGCAGATACACAAGTGTGGATCCAGGAGAGGGCCCTCTGCACAGTACCAACTGGCCACATTCCTGAAGCGTAAAAGAGCTGAGCCTAAGGAGAAAGCTACGTCACACCACGGCAGGCCCGATCACAAGGAAAGGAGTTTGGGCTTAATCTGATGAGAAAGAGGAGCTGTACATTTGAGATTTCTTAGCCACAAACAATAAGTTCAAATTGTTTAAATAGAAAATTTAATTGATTATAAGATATGGCACATTTGCAGTTATACAAAGAATAATTTCTGGTGATCTAATATATAGCATTGTGACTAAGCTAAAATAATGAACCACATACTAGAACTTTGCTAAGACCATAGATCTTAAGTATTCTTACCACATGGACCAAAAAAAGTATGAAATGTGATCGATGTGACAGTTTTATTTTGGTAATCAAAGCATACTACATTCATATATCCAAATATATAAGATGTTTCATACTTTGACTTTATATTGTACTACTTTTATTTGTTAATTATATGTCAGTGTAGTTTAAAATTTATTGGTTAATTTGGGTAAAGATATTAAAATATTGTGAAATTTTCAGGAACTCTGAAAGGACAGAGAATGGAACACGGAGGTTGATGAACTAAATTATTCTTCGTGCCAAATCTGTGAAGGCACACTGTTGCCACAACCAGGCGCTAGGCCATCTGTCTCCACCCCCAGAAAATAGGCCCACTTCATGTGGCTCTCTGAATCTACCTCTTTGCCAGAAGAATCTATTAACAGAGAAAAGTCACGTGTTTATGGGCTAGGTGCAAAAGAAACTGGGAAACTGGGCCTCTGGCACCTGTTTGGAGGGCAGGACTATTAATGTGTTTAGTATCTGAAAAGTAGAAAGCTCTTTAGAAGATGATGAACAGCCATGGAATGTAAGAAATTTTGTCACGGTTACCAGTAAGTCTTTTCAGAAAGAAGAAGAGCCATGACCCAAGCACATGATAGATTAGGAGTGGAGTAGGGAATAAATCCTAGGAGTAAATTTGCCTACATATTTTCTTGGAAGACAGACCTGTCTAGGGAAAGGAAAAGAAGACCAGAATGAGTAGTCTTCATTCAGAATTTACACAAGCCTAATTGTCACTCTGGGAATATTTTTATAGGCCCAGATAATCAGACGGGCAGGCAAAGCAAGTAAGAATTGGTACAGGCGATCGAGGAAGTGTCTACAGAAGGAAGAAGACACTGAGAGCTTCTGACACAGGTCACTGCGTGCTGAGGCAGGGTCAGCCGGATCTGTGCCCAGCGTCAGGAGACGGAGACCCAGCCTGTACAGTGGCAAAGACGAGCGTTCAGACAGGCACTTAGACCACTGAGCTATCTCCTCAGCCCTAGACGAGCATTCAGACGGGCGATGGTGCAGCAGAGCCACAGGCAGCCAAGCCCTGCACGCAGGCAGGAAGTGGGAGCCAGTGACACTGGCCTCGGGTTCTCTCTGGAAGACAAAGCTCCAGTTCAGCCTTTGCACAGAGGGGAGCAGTGAACCTGAAAAGCAACAGAGGTGCTGGGCAGTGTTCCCACAGAGACCTTCAATGATGAGGTACAGATTGAGAATCAGGAATAAGGCAGGAGAACCTCCAATGGTAAGAGAAAAGTCAGTCTCAAAGACAGATGCATCAGGTTTTTCTTTGTTTGTTTGTTCTTTATGGTGGCAAAATGCATGTATCATAAAGTGTCATTTTATCCAATTTAAGCCTACAATTTAGTGGCATTAAGTATATTCACAGTGCCATATAACTATCACCACATCTAGTTCTACAACATTTTCATTATCCTAAATGGAAGCCTCACACCTGTGAAGCAACCACCTCCCATTTCCTCCTCCCCACCAAGCCCCAGCGAGGACTAAGCTGCCTACTGTAAATACTGCATACTGATGTGAACCCGTACAGCATATATGACCTTCTGTGTCTAGTTTCTTTGTGTCTCACACAATGTTTCTGAGGTTTACTTGTTTTAACATAATATTTTTAATTTTGCGTGTTAATTTGACTGGTCCACAAGGAAACCAGACATCTGGTTAATTATAATATGAAGATGTACCTGGAAGGGTGTTTCTGGGTGAGATTAACATTTTAATTGCTATGCTGAAGAAAACTTGTCTTTCCCAGTGAATGAGGTCCTCATCCAGCCCCCTAAAAGTGAATAGTATGAAGAAGCTGAGTAAGGCAGAATTTGTTCTCTTTATGGAGCTTTGCCTAAATCTAAGTTGAAACACTGGTCTTCTTCTGCCTGTGGGACTGGATTCAGAGTACACTGTCTATTAGGCAACTGAGCTACATCCTCAGACCCTAGACTATACCGTCTGCCAGTCAGGTGCCATGCCACTGAGCCACATCCATAGCCCCTAGCCTACACCATCTACCATCAGCTCTCAGCTCTCCTGGTTCTCTGGCTTTAGGACTGGGACTATACCACTGACTTTCCTGGGTCTCCACCTTCTCTCCCCAACATATTGTTTTTCTAGAAAAGCCTGACAAGTACAGTAGCATGTATGCCTCAGTAATCATCTCATTAAAAACTCTTATTCCGAGGCAACCCACTCAGGTCTCCCTTCTGTCCCTCTCCAACAGAAGCTTTTCTTTCCAATAAAGTTGTACCCTCAACCTCTTAAAAAACTATTATTCCATTCCTTGTATGGATACAATTATGTTTTTCTGTTCATTATTTGATGGACATTTGGCTTGTTTCCATCATCGATCAGAGTCTTAACCCTAGTTCCTCCACTCAGTGCAGAATGGCTTCAGCGAATCATTCACCTTTCTTGGGCATTTGTTTTACCCCATGTAAAATTACCATGATTGGGGCTGGGGAGATGGCTTAGTAGAATAAGTGCTTGCCTGGCAAGTGCAAGGGCCTGAGTTCAATCCCCAGTTCTGCCAAAAAAAAAAATTACTATGATTATTAAATGAGTCAAAGTATGTAATTACCTGACATAAAGAGGCAGCCAAGAAACAAGTTTGGTTCCATTTCCTGGAATTGAGCCCCAGACAAGAGTGAGCCTAGTCCAAGCATTAATTTGCAGTGGATCAAATTTCTCATCAAATTAGAACCAAGCTCAGGATCAGAGCAGTGTGGATACCTACAGAGGTAGATACCTAGAGAACAAAAACCTCTGCTCTTAGGGCAGAAATTAGACCCTTCCTCACCCTACTTCCTCTCTTAGTGCATCTATTTAGGGACTTGGGAGTTCTGAATCAAAACCCCAAACTTGGTTACACTTCTGTTTCATGATACCTTAGGTGAATAAATATTTTAAGTGAATGTCTCACATTTAGACTTGATAAATAGTGCATATTTTAAATATGTGAAAGACATTCGTACACCACCATTGTGCCTTATTTTACCAGTCAGTACTCTTCAGGTTTATCTACAACTTTTGTTCATATTATTCCACTGCATGCCCTCACATTCTGTGAAACTTGTGAAAAAATAACACCTATGATTCTTCTAAATTATAGTAATTTCTGAAGTTTACACTTACATTAATTTTTTTCTTGAACATTCTGAAACTGCAAGTGTCCCTATCCAAGGTGTCAGAAACGGCCATGTGAACAGTGAGTCTAAATGGACCGAGTCTTCCCTGGTGGAGAAGGCACGTAGGTGGGACAGCACCCTCCACATTCAAAGGGAATTGATGCAGGAGGTAATTCAGGAACACTTGCTGGGGTCAGAAGCCCTTGGTGCATGCTCCAGTAGGGCCGCGGCATGACTTTTAACTCTCTGAGCCTCGGTTTCCTCATTAGTGTAATTCACTCATTTAGCGGTACTCTCTGAGGAATAGGGACTCATGCGCTATGCCAGGTTCTTGAGTGACACTAATGATAAAAACTATACTCACTGACTACCAAGAAAATAGCAACACACAAGTGCTTATTATGTATTAGAAATTGTTCTTAAGTTTTAAATGCATTTGCTCATTAGATCCTTCCAATAACTCTTTGTGGTAAGACAGTATGTGCTATGACCTGAATGTTTGTGTTTCCCTCAAATTCATATGTGGAAATCCTAATACACCACGTAAAGATACTAGGAGGTAGGGGTTTTGAAGCTGATTAGATCCTAAGGGCTTAATGCATGAGATTAGTGTCTTCATGAAAGAGGCCCAAGAAAGACCCTTGCTCCTCTGGCATGTGAAGTGATATTGCTACATCCAGCACAGTTCTTGAGAAACTCCTGGGGGCAGGATCATGAAGAAATGAAGACAAGGGTAAAAATGCAGAAAGCTGAGGTCAGGGGGAGCCTTCTCTCTCTGTCTTCTGGAGAAAAGAGAGACTGCAGCATGTTTATTTATACACCCGGCAGGTTGATGTCTGGTGAAATCCTTCTGTCTAACAACCTGTTCGCCTGGCTCACCTTGGACCTCCCATGTTCTTGGGACTGGCCTTGCTCCAGCCCCGCAGGTACAATTGACCCTCAGCTTCAACTGTTCACCACAGTTATAGTGAAAAGATGAGCATTTATAAAGAAGCAGGACCTTTAAAGACCCAGGTCTGCCAGAACCTTGATCTTGTACTGTCTAGCCTTCAAAACTGTGAGAAAGAAATGTTATTGCTTATAAGCCATCCAGTCTATGGCATTTATTATTGCACCTGGATAGGACTATGACAGTATTATTATGGACTTGGTGATTATTTTCACCTACAAATGAGGGCACTGAAGCACAGTGTTTGGTTGACTTACTGAAGTTGTGTGGCTAAGCACGGGCAAACCTAGGCAGCCCAGCTCTGTAGAGTCCACAGCATTAATTACCACCAGGCTGTGCTTCAATATGTACTTATATGCTAGAATCTCAAATAACACAGAGACATAGAATAGACCAATTAATTTTATCTTAATGAAGTTAGAGTAACAATCAGATGTGATTTTGCATCTTAGCCAAAAAAATGCAGGATTTCACCTGACAGGAATGAAACAGAAACAACTGCAGGACCAGCAACAACATCTGGATTTATGACAGAGTTAGAAACCTCAAAGAAGTCCCCAAAGAGCACGGCCAGGTAGGTAGCAGTGAAGAATAAGGGCGCAGGTCTACTCTAACCTTTTATTTCTTAACTTGTGATTTTCCTAAAGCTCGCATCTAAAACGCCTCAAAATATTCAATTCTTGTCTACATACAGTCATGTTGAGTCATACCTTTCTCTCTGCCACCTAACATAACTGTTATTTAGCCAGTTCATATAATGCATGATATATTTCAATGTGCATATTTCAAACACTTGATCTTATTGAACAAATGTATTGAGCATTAACTCAGCACACAGTATTGTCTCAGGTCTATTGCATGTACCACCTTAGAAAAAGAAAGGCTTTGTGCCTCCAATCCCTCTCTCCTCTGCTGGGAGGCATTAATGTAGTCATTCTGTTTCCTAAGACCTGCCGCCCTTCCAGTTCATTGCTCTCAGCATGAAATCTGTCCTTGTTAGCACAATATTTACCACCATCTACCTTGTGCAATCTATCCTTCAGCTTCATTTCCTCCCTCTCCTCCCCTCCATCCTCATTCCATCTATGCCAAGCACCAGGCCCATATCAAACCACTCCAATCTGAGAATACACACCGGCTGCCCGAATTGTCAGCATCCCTCACAGTGGCAGCCAGTGTGTCACGCTTTTCCCGTGTAGCTGTCCGCCCTAACTGAGAGATAATTCTTTCAGAGATTCAGCTATGTCTAAAACACAGGGATGTTTTCCTAAGATTCATGTGAGCCTGTTTCTCTGAGAATGACTGAGATAACAAATGTGTATGTAGGGGCCAGGGAGATATCTCAGTAGAATAAGCACTTGCCTGGCAAGCACAAGGGCCTGAGTTCAATGCCCAGTTCTGCCAAAAAAAAAAAAAATGTGTATGTATCTAGTGACCATGTTAAAGCCATGTCTGTCAGGTTATAAATACTGACATGAGTAGGTGACCACTACTTACAAGAAATACACTGAGATTTTTGTCATTTATACTACCTTTTCTCAAGATTTATATTCTTAAGATTTATTGCACTAAATACTGTTGAACCTTGTTTCATATACACAGTGGGCCCTCCTGATAGAATAGGAACCAAGACAGTGGTAAGGAAATTTACGTCACAGAGCCTACAAAACATTTGAAGTGGGAAAAGAGACAAATGTTACAAAAATAAATAAACATGACCATGAAAGACTGCAATAAGTTCTCAGAGGGAAGGGAAATCTTAATTGGGGAAGCTGCTTATATTGGGCAATCAAGGGCAACCTGCAGTACTGGGTATGAACACTCACACTTGACAGATGTTCATAGCCAGGCTTGAGAAGCCCCAGAGCAAGAGCAGTCCAGCCAGAGAACAATGAGTGCAAAGGACTAGAGAGGGGAAAGCCTTTGTGAGCATTTAAAAATAGAGAGGAGGTGAGATAGGTGCCATCTAATTTAGACTCTGTCTGAAAACAAATTGAAATACCATGGTAGAGACCATTGCTCTTTGCCACAGAAATTCACATAACTTGAACCAGCAGCAATGAGAGGTGCTTTGGTTTCCCTGACTGGAGGCCAAGATGGTCCCTCAGAAGCTGTCTGGGATAGCTGCCCCTCACCTGCACTCTGAAATCTTTGACCATGCAAGTTTTAAACAGCATAGTGGCCTTTATTTCCCTTCCACCAATCTTGCAAAGACTCTTACAGATCCAGTCTATGGAAAAGGAAAACTTGGAGAAACTCCAGGCCTTATGCTGGGAATGTCAGATACATATAACTATGAACAGGCCCTTCTAGAAACAACTGGCCTTCTAAGCCAGGATCTTCAGGATCATTGTCTCAGTGACCTTCTACTCGTTGCTGGGACAAAACACTCAACATCCAAAATTAAGGAAGGAAAGATTTAGTTCACAGTTAGTGGAGCTTTCAGTCCATACTCAGCTGGCTACAAGACAGAGTGGCACATGGCAGAGAGCAGCCTTTCATGGTGGCAGCAAGGGGCAAAGAGCAAAGGGAGGGGCAGCTTTGGCAGTTGGCAAGCCTCTCTCCCTTTCTTACACTGTAATGCAGATTACCCACCCCAGGGCCAGGGTGTAGCACTGACAAGTGCAATAATCAATCACAAACTCCAGAAACTGCTGCCCCATGGCTGCATGAAGCTTTGGAGGACACCTAGACGCAAACCGTAACAGTCTTTATGTGACCTAAGAGCTTCTTTCACTAGAGGACTTAATCCCAAACAGGATTATTGCTCTACATGTTTGCAACAGTACAAAAGACATCAAGAAATGATGAAGTTATTGTTGTAAGCTGTGGCCATTCATAGCATTCATTCTGTCTACAAAGCAAGGAATGCACTGTAGAAATTGAGGGCCCAACAAGATGGGCATGCTACAAATGTGGCTCCAGTAACACAGGGAAAATTCACTGGAAGTTAAAAGAGGACGGAGAACTCCATCACAAGTGGGAGGGTCTCTGTCACATCATCAGGCCAAAGGCAGTCCTGCTGCTGTTAAGAGGGCAACCTCAGAACCTGTTCTGGAATCAGAGCAAATCCAAGCATGTGATCAGCTTTGCTGACTGTACAAAGGAAGCTCCAGGCTGGAGCTCCTGGAGGACTCTCCAGGAACCATGGCAGCCACCACCACTGGCCATTCAGCGACTCCAAGTGGCCCTGCCTTCACCAGTCTTGCCCACGGCGCATGCTGAGGGGGCGATTGAGACTGGGCATGGTGGCACGTGCATGTAATCCCAGCACTTGGGAGGCTGAAAACAGGAGAATCACTACAAGTCAAATCTATGTAGTGAGACCCTGTAAACCCTGCAGACCCTGCCCTAATTCATTAAAAAAAAAAAAAAAAAAAAAAAGGAAAAGATGAAATGACCAGCTCTCTGGATGGTTGACTGCAGTAGGATCACCAAATTCATCTGTCTTAGGCAACTTAGCAATTTAGCAAGACCCTACCTCAAAATAAGAATTAAACAAGAGGGTTGGGGATGTAGCTCAGTATAAATGCCCTGAGTGCAATCCCCAGTACCCCCACACATGCACACATCCAAAGTGTTCAACAGAATCTCTATAAATTCTCTCTGTCCACCCTCCTTCTCCTCATTGGCATGCAAGTTTAGAGAAGAAAGACAAGTCACTGAAGCCAGTGATCAAAATATAACATTTAATCTAAAAAGAAATTGCAAGGGGCCAGGGAGACGGCTCAGTGGAATAAGTGCTTACCTGGCAAGTGCTAGGGCCTGAGTTCAATCCCTGGTTCCGCAAAAAAAAAATAAATAAATAAAATAAAATAAAAAAAATAAAAAGAAATTGCAAGTTATTGATGGGCTTTTAGCAAGTAAGCAACATAGTCTGATTCATTGTTTTGAAACATTCCCTGATGG
>PVKA01013310.1:0-48479 GCA_004027165.1 Ctenomys sociabilis | reverse complement strand
ACGCTAGATTCAGTTTTAATTCCTGATTCTATCATTTCCGGGTTGTATGACCTTGGGGAAATTACTCAGTCCCTTTCCTGTTTTCTAGTTTCCTTATCTCTAAAGTAAGGATAATAATACCCATATTTAAGGATTGTTGTAAGGATTTAATAAAACAATACCTGGCCCAAAATTCCAGAGGAAGTAAAAGGCCAGTTTCCTTCCATTTCTACGGTGGTCATATCCATTGAGCCTCCTCTCTCCCATCGCCCACCTCTGCCTCTCTGCGCTGACCTCTGGGGTCATCAGTTACTGCAGTGGGTCCATCTCTGGAGCTATCATTTGCAGTGTGCAAAGTCAGCCCCGCTCCTGAGGGTATTGGCTCTGCTGTGTGTGCTTGTACAGTTACAGCCTGGTTACACTCATCTAGCTGCAGTTGCTGTTTCTCCCTGCTGAGAGAGGCTGGGTCCGCCCTGGGAGACACTGGGTGAGGGTCACAAGTATAAGAGCACCATGAGTATGCTGCACTGTGCCTGGGGTGCTCCTCTGCGCCTGGGGTACTCCTCTGCTCAGTGTGTGTGGACTTGGACATCTGTCTCCCTTGGGACCTTCCTGTGCAATCTGAGGGACTGGAATTTGGAGAAAGGCCAGAGGTCAGTTCGAAGCAACAGTAGAACAACTGATGCA
This sequence comes from Ctenomys sociabilis, assembly GCA_004027165.1. Lineage (NCBI taxonomy): Eukaryota > Metazoa > Chordata > Mammalia > Rodentia > Ctenomyidae > Ctenomys > Ctenomys sociabilis. The sequence continues at coordinate 47,813 of PVKA01013310.1, read as the reverse complement.
TTCCTTCTTTGCTCTTGCTCACCCGTTACCCAGTCACTTTCTTTGAAGATCTTTGTGACTTCTCAATGCAAAGAGATACAAAACATCACTTTAACACCATTTTAGTCAAAGATGTTGGGTTTTGGCCCCCAGATATTAGAGTCGCCATTTAAGTTACACACACACACATACACCCCATGGTGTTAAGGAGGCACTAGAGAAAGAGTGATTCCAAGGGGTAACAGAGAAGCTGTTAGGAGCTTCGCTAGAGAAGGAAAGAGGAGAGAAGCAGCAGGGCAAGTGGAAGGCATGTCCAGTGTCCAATGTTTGGCAGACTCTGAGGCCCTAAGATCTAAGGGAGAGAATGGGAACCAGGGCACAGGCAGGCCCTTCCTGCCTGGAGGTGCAGATGAGTAGGGTTGAGGAAAACTGCAACCTGACAGAGTCCCGGCTGGGCCCCTGTGGTCTGCTCTCTCCTCAGTCCCCTGCCTGTGGACCCTGAGTCGGCTGCCTCCATTGTCCTGGGTAAAGTAGGATCCTCGGTCCATCCTGTGGTTCTGTGTCTTCAGCTGAACTGGAGCCAGATACCCTTCTGGCTGGTACCAGGGGCAGTGAAGATTCCTAGCTGGGAAACCGTATGTCCCCCGAGGAAGGATCAGGCTGGGCTGAGAATGGCCAAGGGCAGAGTTGGCAAGATCAGTGACTCCAAGATGCCTAGTAAGCAGCACTGGGCACCATTCTCCAGAGGCTAAAGATTCCTGGGCCCAGGAGCCAGACCAGGGTGGCCTACAGTAGAAATCTGCCACCTCCCTCTTGATGGATGTTCTTCCTGGGGACATTTCCAGGGCCAGCTGAGGTGGGCACTCCCCTCTTCCAACTCTTGTGTTTGAATGCAAATGTTTCTGGGAGGGACTCACACCTTGGTCCCTGACACCCTGGTGTAAATTAGTGTCAGATGTCTGGTGTGGTGAGTTTTTGTTTATATTTATTTATTTATTTTTCTGCACTGACTATGGAGCCTGCTTATAAGCTGATTCCCCTCTCCTTCCCCACCCAGATCTGTGGAGCTTCCTGACTCCTCCCAGCCTTCCTAACTTAGGAAATTGGATCTGCCCTTAGGGCCTGCCAGAGGACCTGGGGGCATTTAGAGAAAGGACCAGTTGGGGCCTTGTCTCCCTCCTTCACTTTCTCTCTTCTGGGTGCTCTGCTGGCCACAGAGGTTGCCCTGGCAGGTGTACCAGAAGGCTCGGAGAAAAGGCTAGCTTGGAGACAGGCCTGAGTTGTCTTAGGAGCTGCAAGGGCCTGTTTCCTTATTTTGGGTTCAAACTTCCATTTAACTTTCTCAGGCTTCTTTAACAGTGACAGTAAGTACAGTGGACCCTAGAGTAAGGACTGGCCTGACATATGAGCAACTTGGGTTATGACCGGAATTTTATTTTATTTTATTTTATTTATTTATTTATTTATTTATTTCAGAACTGGGGATTGAACTCAGGCCCTTGTGCTTGCCAGGAAAGCATTTATTCCACTGAGCCATCTCCCCAGCCCCAAAACTTATTAAGCACATTCCAGGTAGTTTTTTTTCAGAACCAGGGATCAAACTCACGCCCTTGCACTTGCCAGGGAAGCGCTTATTCCACTGAGCCATCTTCCTGGCCCCTATGACCGGAATTTTAGTTTTAACTTGTGACCAAAGTCTTGAGTTACAACCTGAATGCCACCTGCTTGTGCTTCCAGATGATCTCAGATACAGGATGTGTGGAGGGTGGAGGGGTATGGGAAGATTGAGGGGGTGAAGGCTGTGAGAAGGTGGAGGGAATATAGAGTACATGAGAAGGCAGAGGTGTGGAAGTGTAGGGTTGATGCTGTGTAGGGATTGTGGGATGGTGTGAGGGATGTAGGGTAAGCCTGGAGTTGGGGGAGATGAAAAGATTCTGTAGGATCAAGGAGAGGTGTTGGTGTATGTGGGTGGTGTGTGGGGGAAGAGTAGAGATGTTAGTTTGTGATTCCTATGGCCTTGAGCCCTGAGCATGACTGTAGTCTACCAAGGATGATCTCTGGGGAGTGGCATTAATGGAAAGTAATCTGCTCTGTGATAGGCCCACGTGTCTACACTGCTGGTTTTAGCATGCTATGGTGGCCAAGGGACAGTGGGCAGAGCTGGGGACTCATGGAGCTGAGGTTGCCTCTGGCAGGGGTAGGGGTTGGTGGGAGCTGGTCCTTTGCAGTTCCCACGGACAGTGGGCTGGGCCTCTCTGCCTTCCTCCGCTTGCCCTCCTGTGGCCCTCCTCAGAGCCTGGCAGGTGGCAGTCAGCTGCCAGCAGCTCGGTGCTCACACAACCTGCCTCTGTCCACTAAGCTTCGGGCCCTCCTTCTCCACTTACAGTGCAGTGTTGCCCCTTTTGTCTCAGGGCTCTGACACCTCTATACTGAGAGTATGCACACTGTGGAGAAGGAGCACAAGACGGGCCCTGAGATTAGCCCTGCTGTAGCTGCCCCAGCGTGGCTCTTTTCCAACTTTGCAGTGCTTATATGTAAAACCTGGGGCAAAGTCCCATAACTAGTGGCCTTTACTCTCCTGTAACAGGAAGGAGGATCTGTCATCCAGAAGAGGATCTTTCCCCCCTCAGACCTGTCTTCCAGAGGACATTCTTGCTGGCGTCTGTCAGGACCCTTTGTTTAGCTCCATGTCATCCATTACCAAGCCTGTGCCCAAGGGTTGACTCCTAATTTGACACAGCCCTCAGCACTGCCTCCTCTCTCTGGGCAGACACCCAGCCAGCATGTAAGGACTTGGGGAGCCACCGTGAGGTGGATTCCACACTGCCTGTCAGATCCTCCCTCTGGCAAGTCCTCCAGGCAGAACAGGGCCTTGTGGGTCTGTCCTGCCCTCACTTCACTGCCCTGACAGAGGGAAGTAGCTGTGACCTGCTTTATGAACTCTTTCCCAGTTGCCTCCTTCAGGGAGTTTTCCCCGCCCATGCAGGAATCCTGGAGAACTGGATTCCACAGGGCAAGAGCCAGGGAAGCTGCAGCTAGACTGGAGGCAACGGGTGACAGTCTGGGCCTTTCTGAAGGCCTTGGTTTGCAGGGTGCGTCAAAGCCAAGCTGAGAATGAGGATGGCAGACAGGAGTGAGGGCTGGTGAAAGATGCTGCATCTTGACTTTCAGGATACCCATTTTCCCTGTCTTCCTTAAGAGGGCGCCCAGCCTCTGGACTGCACAGCACCTTCAGAGAAACTAAGGTCTTGCGTTGTTGCTGCTTGGAAATGTGGTTTTCAGATTTGGGAAGAGCTGGTGTGGAAGTTGCATGCGATAGGAGTCAAGCATCCCCTGTGCTGGAGGCCATGGTTGGTAAGGGGAGATCACGTGGGACCTTCTCTTGCTTGTCCTTTCTGCCACCCTCTCCTACCACCTTTCCCTGGGGGACAGGGGAATCGGGAGGAGTCCAACCTAACTCCTATGCTCCTCAGAGGGCAGCTGGGGCTGGGTGAAGGAGAAAAAAGTCTGGTTCTTGGGTAACTGTGGGTGCGGCGAGATGGGGAGGAGGAAGCAAAAGGAGTGGACCAGACAGAGGTGATGCGGCTGTGCTGGTTCCTGGGCTGATTCCTGGGTTAGGAAACCAGCCGCTGCCGAGACTTCTGTCCGCCTTTGCCAAACGTTCCATTGAGCTGATTGCCAGCTCCTGGTTCCTGGCCTTGAGATCTGAGTTGCCAGCTCTGGGAGAAGGAATGTTTCAAGAGGAGCCACAGGCTGTCTCACCTCCTCCGTCCCTGCCTGTGCTCATGCCCAAAGCCCAGAGGCTGAGGGTGTGTGGCAGACCTGTGAGCTCCAAGGCCTCCACGTGTGCAGGCGGATAGAGGCAGTTGTGAAAATAATTTCTGAGCTGGCTTGGGAGTTCTGAAACTCTTAATTAAAGCCAGCAGCTCCACAGGCTCCCAGCTCCTGTCCCTCTACTTACCTAAGGCCCAGAAAACCCTTTATTAAACCTTTGGCTTCTAATTAGTGGAGAGTCCAGCACATACCCAGGGAATAGAGAGATGGAGAGTAAGTCCAGGTGGGAAACAATGAGCTGTGAGGCTGCTGAAATTTGGCAAAGAGGATGCTGGGAGGGGGATGTATGAGTGGGAAGAAAGCGGCAGCAGTTTTCCACATCCTCACATTTGGAACTAAGTAGGAGCTGCACAAAGAGGACACGGGCTGGATGAGAGACAGACTGTGTTGGCGCATGGGATTCACTAAGGGGTTGTCATCAGAGAGGCATTCAGAGCTGTGTGGGACCTGTGGGCTTCCCATCAGGGCACCAGGAGGAGAAGCCTATCTGTGGCAGGCACGGAGTTGGCCTGGCCGACCTTGATCTACTTCCTGTTGGAGCTGGACTGGGGGAGGGACAGGTAGAGCAGGGCAGCAGGTGTGTAGCGTGAGGCTGGGGCATAGGTCCCTGGCTGCAAACCAGGGGATCCGGGGTCAGGATATCATAGGATGGGCAGACTCAGAAGTCCCTTCTGAAGCAAAGAATCTAGAAGCCACACAGTTAAGTACCTATGACCTCCAATACCTGCACCCTATCTGTCTGTCCTGAGGGTCCCTTCCTAGGGTGGCCTGAATTCTTGTCCCCGAATAAAAATTACATGGTTGGCAGCCCAAGGCCCTGAGAACTTCAGACCTTGTACTTTTTTTTTTTACCATCTTGCTGAACATAGGCCAAAACCTGCAGCATCTCCCTGCTTTATGCTCTGAGAGAGGATTGAGCTATTTATGGATATGTCTATCACCTCTGCTTGATTGTAAGCTCCCTAAAATTGTGCCGCAGCTATCTCTGTACTTGTAGTATTCAGATACGCTGGGACCCAACACCAGCTGGGATCCAATTCTGTGGCTCAGGATGTAGGCCACTGATCCTGATTCTCGATGATTTCCTGGTCCTCCTGAGAAGAGCCATGCTGCTACAGTTGGTGCCTGACAGCAGGCAGCCTCTCCATCCTCAGGATGTACCAGCCCACCCATGGGGTCTGAACAGAGCCAGCCCCACAAAAGGGAGGGCACTCTCCCTTTTCTCCATCCACCCTATGACTCTAAACCATTGTGTGACTCTGCCCTAGCCCGGTCTCCTCCCTGTCAGGCTCTGGCCATCTGTGGGCAGCTGTGTGTGGACTGAGTTTGGTGCCTGGTGCCGCTTGTACTCTGACCTGCTCAGCCCTAAGCATGTCCTCTTCTTCCCCAGCTGACTGCCTAGTGCTTCTCAGGGTCTCTTTATTTAGTTCCTTTTTATCTTCCTGAGAGTTCTAAACCCTCTTCTGTGTAGCCAAACCTGGCTGCACATGCGAATTGCTTGAAGGGCTGAATCAGAACATCCAGGGGAGGAGCCAGGAATTTCTGTCTGAAAAGCTTCCCAGATGACAATTACAGTCATGAGTGTGAACTCTGGAGCATGTTATTATGTCAACACTAAATTTCGGGGGTGTGTTTATGTAGCAAAATATCCTAGTTCTTACGGGATTCAGGCTGAAGTATTTAGAAGCAAAGTGTAGCTTGGTTAGACAGAAGCGAGCACAAATTAAGGCCTGCAGGTGTGGAAAGGCAAGTGGCAGACCTTTCCCCATTCCATCTGCTCTCCAAGAAGCAGGTACTGGGAGAGAACACACAGGCCCATCAGAGTGCTCAGCTCCAGGGGGTGCCCTTCACTTGGCTTCTTTGCTGTGGTCAGGGAGTGTCATTTACACAGAATGCAATGTGTGGGGTGCTCCTTGGAGGTGTGCAGTAGCTGCTGCAGTGCTGGCCCCAGGTAGCTCTCCTAGAAGGGTTGTGGAGTACCTGAGACATAGATCCTCACCAGGTGCCGGGGATGGACCCCAGGGCCTCTCCTGTACCAGGCAGACGCTCCCCACTGAGGGGTTGTTTGCTGCTTCACAGGCTCCTGCTGGCCCTTGGTCTCTGGCTGTTCTCTTGCCTAACTGCTGCTTTCTAAGTCCTTGCTTCACCTTAGATATGGCTCTTCTGGCCCTGCAGGGGATGCATCTGCCCAACTCCTCACTGTGTCTCATCTGTCAGCGTCGGGCTGAGTGGGTGCTGAGTCTTCGTGGAAGGAGCAGCTGCCAGGTTGGCCCCCGCCCGAGATGTCAGTGGGCCGGGCTTCCTTCGCTGCATGGCCAGGCTGGTCTAGTGGTGTCCTCTGGCCCAGAACCAGGGGGCTGGTGGTTAGAAAGGAGTAGCTTGTCTTTCCTCCGTCTGAATTCCAGTCTGGGAAAAGTCTCAGGCCCAGGCCTGATTGGACCACCCTCCAGCTCTCCTTCTATTTCCTTGAACTGTGGGAGTCCTGAGAAATCTCATTTTAGGGAAGCGGAGACTGTTAAAGCCAGCAGGCACTTCGTGTGGTTTGCCTACACATTGATGCACCTGTATTAAAAATGCCCTCTCCAGCCCAGTTTATTTGGAATCTCAACCCTATGTTTTGAGGGCCCTAAAGAAGGACACCTGTATCTCCCATTTCAGCCAGGACAATAGCCTTTCCACATCCCTTCCACCCACTGATCTTTCCCTCTTCAGAGGGAAAGGCTTTCTCTGCAGAGCAGTCAAGAGGGCTCTAAGTTTTAAATCTGATTATCTCATTTTCTGCTTAAAAGCCTTCAATTTCCCTGTCTAAATATTTCTTACTGCCTGAAAGCTTGGCTCTTACATGGTACTTCAAATATATGTTTTTCAAGGGAAATAAGGCGAGTGTGGAACTTGAGGTTAGTGGGGTGACTGTCAACAAACATGTCTTTTTCAAAAAATAAAAGTAAATATTTATTGTATTCTTAGGATTTTTATTCTTTCAATACAGGGTTTCACTCTGGGGTTCAGACTCATAGTGATCCTCCTGTCCCAGTCTCCCCAGCACTAGGATTACAGAAGATGTGTGCTACCAGGCCCAGATTCAGGGCTGGCATGGTGCACTTGGGTATGGGAGCCAGCAGAGCATGTGGTACCAGGGATAGAACTCGGGACCTTGCACTTGTCAGGAAGGTGCTCAGACTGCCGAGCTATCTTCCCAATTCAATAAATATGTCATTTTGATGAATATATTTTAAGGCCATGTTTGAGATAGGTGCAGTGGCATTGGGTGTGGAGAGAAGGGGTCCAATCTAGGGGTTTAGAAACGGACTTCTGCAAAACATGGTATCTGAGCAAAGTCCCAGGAGGGCTTGAGGGAGAGACACATGAGCAGTAGGGCTGGGAGGGGGTGCCCAGGAGTAGGAAGCCCAGAAGCAAGTCAAATGCAGGTAATGAATGCTTAGAAGTAGAGGGAGATGGAAGATGCTGATAAAGGCCTTGTAGAGGAGTCGAATAAGAAGGCTTTTAAGCAGAAAACGAGACAATCAGATTTAAAACTTAGAGCCTTCTTGACTGCTCTGCAGAGAAAGCCTTTCCCTGTGAAGAGGGAAAGATCAGTGGGTGGAAGTCTATGGAAAGGCTATTGTCCTGGTCCAAATGGGAGGAGATAGGGACTTGAACTAGGACAGCAGTAGTTAGGATAAAGGGCTTGGGCCAGGGAGGTAGTTCAGTAGGACAGTGCCTGCCTGGCAAGTGGAAGACCCTGAGTTCAATTTCCAGTACCACAAAAAAAGGAAAGACTAGCTTTGGGAGGTCTTGAAGAGAGAAAGTGGGCCCACCTTGGTGATATGATGTGGGGTGAAAGGAGGGAAGCTGCTATAGTGACTTGGGCCAGGAGGGAGGAAAGTGGGTGATGGCTGTTGTCCAAGTGGACTGTGAAACGTGGCAGGCCTGTGAATTTGAAGGAGTGATGCACATCTGGAGTCATCATGTGACGTCTGGAGAGGAGACAAGACTAGAGATGGTTAGGCATGGTGTAGAGAGCAAACAGAGGGCTGAGGATGGGCGGACAAGCCAACACCAGCATTTCAGGGTGAAGTAGAGGAGGACACCGGTGGGGGTGGAGAGCAAGCAAGTAAGTAACGTGAAACTAGAGGAAGGTGAAGGCCGATGCAGCACAGAAAGAGCCAAGAGGCTTGACTCTGGCTGGTGTGTCTATGTGCAGTTGTTGTTGGGGTCCTGGGCCTGGGCCTGGCAGATACACAGGGGTCCTGCGAGGGGTCCTCAGGGGAAGGGAGATGTTGTCCTAATTTATTTTGAGTCTAGTGAACTTGCCACTTAAGCATCTACCTGGAGCTGAGGATGGTGGGAAACACCTGTAATCACAGCACTCTGGGAGGCTGAGGCAGGAGGATACCAAGTTCAAGTCCAGCCAGGGCAATGTATCAACTCTGTCTCAAAATAAAAATTAAAAGCGGGCTAGTGTCAAGATTCTGGGTTTAGGGCCGCCACATAGCTCAGCAGACTAAAGCGCTTGCTTAGGTAGAGCACAGCGGCCAAGGTTTGAGCCCTGGCAAGGCATGCTGTGCCAACCCTGCCCTCACCCCTAGGGCATGCTGAGACTGTGATTGAGATTGGGTATTGTAGTACATGCCTGTAATCCCAGTGCTCGGGAGGCTGAAAACAGGAGAATCACTGTGAGTCAGATCTACGTAGTTAGAACCTATAGATTTTGTAGTAAATACAAACAAACAAAAAGATTCTGAGGTTAAATGCCAGTAACAATGCACACAAGCTATCTGAGGACACACAGTCTTCCTGTTAGTGTTTTCAGTTTTGTAATTGTGAGGAATAACATGTTAGGTATGTTTGTTACCCCTTGAGTGACGCGGCACAACCGAGGGAGCTGCGTCTGATCACCGTGTGCAGCTGTGGTCCTCTCCGCTGCCCAGCTCAGGTTGGAAGTGACTCCTGCACGCTCAGCCGCCCCACTCTAATCCCCCCACACACACACAGGCCCGTGATCCTTAGCTCTGCTGCAAACTAGAATTTTCTGGTGAGCTTTTGAAAATACCACTGGCCTACTGTGGACCAACAAAATCAGAATGTCTGGAGGGTCTACGGGCATCAGTCCTCTTGAAAAGGTCTATATTTGTAGTGCACAGATAGGAGGAGGGGCCTGGTTCCACTGACCTGGTCATCACCTCTGCTTTGCACGCTGTAGCTTGAGAAGCAGAAGGCATCGATGTTGGCCCCCATGCTGTGCTACCAAGGTGGCTGGACCTGGCTGGCTTCCTAGGGACCGGTGTGTCGGTGCTTGTGGCCCTTCAGGCACTCTTGTCTCAGCTGATGGTGAACTTTGTTTTATGAAACATATAGGTGTATTGGGGTAGTTTGAGTGATCCAGAAGGTCTTAACAGGGCCCTGTGGCACTTTTCATTTACAGCTTTATTAGTGTAATTGACATACAATGAACTGTACGTGTTTAAAATGTACAATTTGATAAGTTTTGACAGAGGAGACAATCAACACAGGCAGGATAACGAGCATATTTGTTCCTCACCCCTTAAAAATTCCCTTATGCTCCTTTTTTATTTTTTTTTTATTTATTTTTATTTTTTTGTCTTTTTGACACAGGGTCTCACTATGCAGTTCAGGCTGGCCTTAAGCTCACTTTGTAGCTCAGGCTGGTCTCGAACTCACAACAATCCTCCTGCCTCAGCCTCCCGAGTGCTGGGATTATAAGCATGCGCCACCACGCCCGGTTTATGCTCCTTTTTTAATCTTTTCCTCTTCCCACTATTTCCCCAGACAGCCATAAACACTAATCTGCTTTTTGTCACTGTAGACCAATTTGCATTTTCTAGAATTTTGTATTAGTGGAATTGTAGGTAGTTATACTCTTGTATGGACTGTTTTAATTAGAGAATCACCCTTTTTGGGAGGGGCTCTTTTTGAGACAGGGTTTCACTATGCAGTACAGGCTGGACTTGAACTCACTTTGTTAGCCTAGGCTAACCTTGAACTCGCAGTCCTCCTAGCTCAGCCTCCTGAGAGCTGGGATTATCACCTATGTTTCTGCATTTGTCAGTCATTTGTTCCTTTCATTGCTGAGCAGCATTTAATTGTAGATATGTAGACATATCATATTTTAAAGATCCATTTGCCTGTCAGTGGACCTTTGGGTTATTTCCAGTTTGGATTATTATAAACAAAGCTTCTGTGAATATTTGTGTACAAGTCTATATGGACTAATACTTTCATTATTCTTGGGTAAGTAGAACACCAAGCCTGTGCACTGAGTTACATCCCCGGCCTTTTTTAAAGTTTTAATTTTGGGATAGAATTTCACTCTGGAGGACTTAAACCCAGAGGAGCAGAGCTGAAATCTCAACCCCCCCCCCCAGGGGGGTTGAGTCTCTGTTTTGACACAAAATGGCACTAAGTTGCCTAGACTAGGCTGGAACTTGCCATCCTCCTGCTCCAGCTTCCCAGAGTGTACCACCATGCTGGGATGGGCCTAGGGCCTCACGCATATTAAAGGCCCCACCATTCCCAGCTCTCAAGTGCTGTGCTCTTCAGACTGAATGAGGACACGCTACTTCCACCTTTTCATCCTCTCTCTCCATGGGGAAGGTTCACAGCACTGGTCATCCAGGTTCTGTGGCTCTGCATATGCTCACTGGACTCCTCTGAGTTTCAGGAAGCAAGAGTCCCTCAGGCCTCCTGGAGACAAAATATGTTCTAGAGGGAGCTGTGGAGGGTAGAGAGATGGCAGGCAGAGTAGGGGCCAGGAACGTTTTCAGCTGCCCTGTGCTGGGCTTGGGCTGGTGCATCCCTGAGGACCTGCGGGCTGAGTAGTACAGGATGAGAGTTAGGGCCAGGGCTGGGGACGTGGTCAAGTGCACAGTGGGTGGACAGATGGAATAGGGAGCAGTCTGGCAACACTTTCTCCTACTATCTTTTTCTTTCCTTTTGTTACTGGCCCTGAAGAAATAGGCAGCAGCTCAGATTCCATCCATGACATCTGATGATGGCTATTCTGTCCTGTGACTGACTGGCCTCTCTGTGCCCATTGCTTGCAGGTGCCCAGACACCATGCCCCAGCCCTCCAGGCCTGACGCTGTCAAGAAGTAGAAGGCTTCTTTGTCTCTCCAGCCCCCGTCCTCACCATGTCTTCAACTCAAGGCAATGGGGAGCACTGGAAGTCCCTGGAGTCAGTGGGCATCAGCCACAAAGAGCTGGCCATGGCCGAGGCCCTGCAAATGGAGTGTGATGCTCTGTCCCGACTCCGGCATGACAAGGAGGAGAACAGGGCTGAGCAAAACACAGAACATTCTCTCATCAACTGGGACGAGCCCGTCTTAGATTTCTACAGCAAGCCAGTGGGGACACGGAATGACCTCAAGCTCTTGCGCGGCCTCTCTGGCTCTGATCCTACCCTCAATTACAACTCTATCTCCCCACAAGAAGAACCACCCAACCACTCTACTCCCCAGGGCCCTCAGCCTGGCCCAGATCCCTGGCCCAAAGGTTCTCTGTCTGGAGACTATCTCTATATTTTTGATGGTTCAGATGGAGGGCCCTCTTTATCCCCAGGACCAACAGACACAGATGGCTCTTGCAAAAAATTGTCCCCACCCCCTCTGCCTCCCCGAGTCTCTATCTGGGACACTCCTCCCCTGCCTCCCAGAAAGGGGTCCCCCTCATGCTCCAAGATCTCTCAGCCTAATGACCTCAACACTTTTTCCTTGGTGGAACAGCCACCAGGTAAACTGCTAGGCCATCAAATCCTAGAAGAGGAAGAGCTGCCAGGAGGCGGAGGGCGGGGGTACCTGCTGGGATCTGTGGACTATGATGGTATAAATGACACAATCACAAGGCTCAACCTGAAGTCAACCTATGATGCTGAGATGTTGCGGGACGCCACCAGAGGCTGGAAGGAAGGCCGAGGACTGCTGGACTTCAGCAAGGACACCCCTGGAAAACCTGTGTCCCGGAGCAAGACCATGCCCCCTCAGGTACCACCCCGAAGTTATGCTCGCTACAGCAATCGGAAGACTACAACACCTAGCAAGAACCGCCGGATTTCTGCTGCTCCGGTGAGGCTCTCACTGTGTTTCTTCTGGCCTTTTCCCCTTGAATCACTCAAAAATGAGGACCAGTCCCTTTTTATTGCCATTGAAAATGTGGCTCTTCCAGATACTCCCCTTGCATCCTCTCCTCCCCTCATTTCTGCCATCAGGACCCTGGGCCTGAGTGGAGAGAAGTACAGGTTAGGCTGGACCTGGGGGCTGGGGTGACAAACAGCAGTAAAGGTTCAGCTCTTACACAGGGCCCTCCTAGGCAGGAGCTGTTTTGGAAACCTAGTTGCTAGCTATTACTTCCCGGTATAAAAGGACTGAATTAGGGGTCAGAGGAGTCCTTATTGACTCTGTGGCCTAGCAGACTCCAGGAAGTTGCTTCCAGTTGCTGAGGCCCTGCTCTACTGAAGTAGAAGGCATTATAGAGGGAAAAAAATTCATTGCCTGCAGAAGACAGCAGAAGCAAGCAAGGGCCCTTAGCAGCTCCTTTCTGCCCCTTTTATACTCTGTCTAGGCCACTGGAATTAGGGCTGTTCCACACCAATTAGTAGAGTGATCAGTAATCACACCCCCTTAATCCCAGCTGCACACATTCCAGATTCAGCCACCACTGAAAAGCCCCACCTATGAGTACATGAGGCTTTTGGGGGGACCCCTAGACACGAGCCATGACAACATCTTACCACACTAAACCTAGATAGGACTGGGCATCGAACCCAAGGCCTCACACATACTGGGCATGTTCTCTGCTACTGAGCTACATCCCTGGACCTTTTTCTTAATTTTGCTAGGTAGGGTCTTGCTAGGTTGCCAAGGCTGGCCTCAAACTTGTGATGCTCTTGCCTCAGCCTCCTGAGTAGCTCAGATTATAATCATGTGTTACCATGCCTGCTTAGCCTCGCTTAGCTATGGGTTTTGTTTGTTTGTTTGTTTGTTTGGTTTTTTGGTGCTACTGGGGATTGAACACATAGCCTTCACACTTGAGCTACATCTCCAATTCTTTTTTATTTTTTTTATTTTTATTTTATTTTTTTTTTTGTTAAAATAGGGTCTTGCTGTGTATTTAGGCTTGAACTCATAGTGACCCTCCTGCAGCTTTCTGAGTGCTGGGATTACAGGTGTGCAACACTATGTCTATTTTTTTTTTTCCTGAGACAGGATCTCACTAAATTGCTGTGTTGCTCAGGTTGAGCTCTAACTTGGGGTACTCCTGCCTCGGTCTCCCAGAGTGTGTGTGCCACTGTGTTTGGCTCATTTTAGCCATTAGTAAGCACACAGTTTAGTGGAATTTGGTACAGTCAAATTAATGTCAGTCTTTACTGCTATTCATCTCTACTCTTCCCAGTGGAATTATTTAGAAGTTTTTTCAGTAGGATAGTGATAATTTGGCTTGGGTCCACATAGAGTGGAAAGTAGCCCTGCCAAGAATGCAGACTCTGCGTTGTACCACAGGTGGTTCCTGCTTCAGTGTGTTTCTGGCCCAGGCAGCATTTCAGATCACCATGGGTAAGACCTGAAGGCTGCTTTATGTTTCACTCTGGACCTCCAGAAACTGACAGCAAGGAGTCAGAGGCTTGCCACATGGGCCTAATGGGTCACACGTGTAATCCCGGCACTCTGGGAGGCTGAGACAGGAGGATGGGAAGTTCAAGCATAGCCTGGGTGATTTAGCAATTTCATGAAACCCTATCTCAAAATTTTAAAGGGGGTTGGGGGGCCTGGGGAATGTAGCTCAGTGGAAAGGTTTCTTTTTCTGTGCTAGGGATTCTGTTCAATCCCTAGCACAGAAAAAGAAAAGAGAGGAAAAAAGGCTCCCCATGGCTGAAGACTTTGGTAGCAGCTTATCGTACCATCTCACTCCATCTCTGTTTCCTCCTTGACCATTTGTCTGAAAAATCTGGGGCTTTCCCACCTAATGTCCAACCTTCGGGATCCGTCCCAACTCCAGAGTCTACATAGTCCTCCTTCCCCTGATTTTACCAAGAATCAGCTGCAGCTCCAGAGCTCAGGCTTTTTAAAGGCTCTGCTCTGAGAGGTGGGGCTGCTCCCGCTATTTATAGGGCTGGGAGAGTCCTGCTGGCACAGAGCAGGACCTGCTCACTGAGTCAAGCACCCCGGTCAGCGATCACCTCCGTCCTCGCTTGCTCTCCCGTCCCCCACCCCCGCACAAGTGCCATCAGAGTTCTGAGAGGGAGTTTGATCTGGATCTCCTTAAAGGAGCGAGGGCAAAGCCAAACGCTTCTGCCAGTTCCAAGGGGAGAAATGCGGCCTTGGTCCTCCCCGCTTCAGCTCAGTGCAGGGACCCAGCCCGCCAGGACCGGGGACCCCTTGAACCTTCGGCCTATACCCCCACCCCGCCTTCGCCGGGCCCTCAGCCGGAGTGACCCTCCTTGTACCAGGCCTTCTGAGCCATCTGTGGAAATGGCTGGCTCCAAATGCCAGCCTGGTACCCACACTGCCAGGCTCTGCCTGGCAGACTCCCGCAGCCAGCATCGGGCGCTGCCACCAGGGCCGGCCAGCCAGGGAAACGTAAGTGCCTTTTGTTTTCTTCCGGTGCCAGTGAGTGGTACAGAAAGGGCATGAAAATGGCCTTCACTAGTCATTCTGTTCTCTCCCTCTCCTGCTTTCTCCTCCCTCCCATCTCTTTTTGTCTCTCGCTTTCTTTTGAAGGTTAATTGCTGACAGTGGTGCTATTGTTTTGACTGGGACATGGGCACTGTTGGCAGAGTCAGGGGCTCCTGTGCCAACTGTCCCCACTGCTGCGCTTGCCTCTGTGTGCCCCTTACTCTACCCACATGCCCCAGGGAGTGAGGCATAGGTTCCCAGAGCAAGCCCTGGGGACAGTCACAGGAGGAGCTCAGTTGTGTCCTCTGTCCTGAGGCCAGGATGAAAAACAGCAGCCAGTGAAGAAGAATGGAGGTGCCTGGAGGTGGTCGTGCTGTGCGTGTGCTCAGATCACAGTGTGCATGCAGGCACGCACACACATGGGCGCCCACATACAGCCCCCGCCCCTGCCCTGCAGTTGCTGGATACAGCCTGGGACTTCATATTCAGGGAAGCCTCATTCCCTGTGTGGCAGCCCTGGCAGGCCTGTCGCTTGTGCCTCCCCTTCGGGCCCCTCCTGGGGTGGGGGTGTAGCAGATGAGAGCCTTGTCTCAGTGTCCTGGCTGCCCATACATTCTCTAGGAGAGGAAATGGGGCCAACCAGGGCAGGCTCCCCGACTTCCAGCCATTCAGAACCAGCAAGCTCTGGAGTTGACAGGACGGAGCCCAGCCTTCCACCAGGTCCTCTCCTGCCCAGACTGCTGCTTTGATACTCTTCCTCAAATAGTGCCTACCAAGAAGGCATGCGTGTCTGAGTCATCCTCTGTGGAAGGGCTCACAGACTCTCAGCGTCAGGTCCCTGGGGCTTCTTGTGCCTATTGAGGCCTTTGCCCAGGGTCAAGCCTGAAAGCTCTTACCCTATAGTGGCCCTACTCTGCCTGACTGTGCAGGGCTGGTTGGCTGCATCTCCTTATGGAGCAGGTATGGCCCCTCCTGTCCGTGGTACCCTGGCCTCCGTTCTTAACCCCAGCTTTGCCTCCTCTTTTCCAGCTCATCTTTTGATCTGCTAGAATGGCAGATAAATGTATGTATGGATTCTCCCAATGTCTCAGGCTGTGTTCACTTTGTTGAGTAGCTAACACGTCTTTGCCCCTAGAGTCTGTCAGAGCTGGGACTCTCTTCAGGGGTGGGATGATGACAGGAGGAAAAAGGCACTGAGCCAGCTGCTCTTTCCTTCAAGGCGGGCTCCCGTCCCCACCCCGTCACCAATGGCCACGAGCTGTTTGAGGTGTCAGAGGAGAGAGATGAGGAAGTTGCTGCATTTTGCCACATGCTGGATGTGTAAGAATTAATGGGACAGAGGGCTTGGAGGGTGTGGGGGCTGGGGAGAAGGGTCACCCATTTCTGAGCTTTCTTCCTTAATATGGAAGAACCATTTTAAATAACTATGGGAGGCTTCCTACTTCAGGTGTCTGCAGCTGTTTTACCATTTTAGGACTTTCTCATTTTTTAATAAAATTCTTGAAACCTTGTCTAACAATCCACTTACCCACTAGGAGGATGTAGCTCAGTGACACAGTGCCTGCCTGACAGTGCAAGGTCCTGAGTTTGATTCCTGGTACCAAAAACAATCCAGGCCTTTAGTTTCCCTTAGGAGCAAATGTACTCCAGGTGAAGATAAGAATTTCTCTTGAACCAAAAGAAAAAGGAAATAGAGGGCCAGAGAGATAGCTCAGCAGATTAAGTGCTTGCTTAGGCAAGTGTAGGGACCAGGGTTCCATCCCCAGCACACGTGCCCTGCTGGCCCCACCCCTGGGCGTGCTGAGCTGGCTACTGAGTCCAGACACAGTGGTGTGTGTGTGTAATCCCAGTGCTGGGGAGGCTGAAAATAGAAGGATCACTACGAGTCTGAGCTATGTAGTGAGATCCTGTGAAAATATGCATTAAAAAGAAAAGAGGAAATGGATTCATAAAAATCTGTAACTTCCTTTAGGAAGTTTGGTTTTCCAAATTCTCTTGTGCTCCATTGTAATGTTGTATAGTTTGAGCAGAAATGGCAAGAACAGTTTCCTACAGCCACCTCCCCACTGCCCCTACCTGGTCTGCAGCGCCAGAGGGCCTGGCTAATTGGGGACAGCAGGGACCCTGGACCACAAGGTGGGAGGGTCCCTGGAGACCCCTCATCACTGCTCTCTGAAGGCGCAGCGAAGGTCCTTCTTCCTCTTCTGCTCTACAGCCTTCGGTCAGGCTGTGACATCCAAGACTACTCCCTCACTGGATATGTCTGGAGTGCTGTCACCCCGAGCCCCGAGCACCTCGGGGACGAAGTCAACTTGAAGGTGACTGTGTTGTGTAGCAACCTTCGGGAGCCGCTCACTTTCACCTGTAACTGTAAGTTAGCTGGGAGGGTTGGGGTCAAGCCCTGAGGTGGCACGTGGTGATCGTTCGGTCTGTGGGATCCTTTGGTCTCCGTTCCCAGTAGTCCCTGTGCCTAGATACAGGGTATTGGGGAAGGTCCTTGAAGAATGGCGTCTAGGGCCACAAACCCTTTCTCTACCCCTAAGTGTTTTGCCTTGTTGGTGATGATGCTGGTGAGGCTTAGCTGGGGATGGAGAATCGGGGTGGGGAGGCCGAGCCTTGCCTGCCCCATAAGCAGAGATGTTACTCCCCACACCCTCCCAGGTTCCTCCACTGTAGACCTGCTCATCTATCAGACTCTGTGCTACACTCATGATGAACTGAGGGAGGTGGACGTGGCGGACTTTGTTCTAAAGCCCTGTGGGCTGGAGGAGTTCCTGCAGAAGTGAGTGAGCTGGCTGACGCTGGGGAAATTCCTGGTGGAGGCAGCACCTGCTGGGAGGGGAGGAGGGTGCATGGACGGCAGGGTGGCACAAGGCTCGGGGCTGACAGCTCTACAGTCAGGACGCTTGCTTTCTCGGCGCTCTATTGGCTGGCTATGTCGTACTTTCCTCAGGAGTTCCATCTTCCAGCAGGGTTGGCTGGATTTTGAGCCAAATCTACTGTGGAAAGAACTTAGGACTGGAGTTAGGCAAAGGCAGATCCAATCTGCAGGCAGAGTTCTGCTTGCAGAGAGATGAGTATACTTTGGGTCAGGTGGGGGGTGAAGGGGGCTGCCTCTGCTCTCCAGGGATGTATGTGGTGTCTTTCAGGGCCATGGGGGCAACAAGTCTGGGCAAAAGTGCCCTGTGGAATCTGGAGAAGTTACAATTGCTCTCTCCCCTTCCCCTGCCAGCAGCCGTCCCCTGCTGGCCCATGCAGCTGGCTACCTCCTTCCCAGGCTGCCTTCCAGCTCTTCTGCAGCCAGGACCTTCTGCAGAAGGCAGTCTCCCTGGAAAGTGTGATGGGGACCAGCTGAGGCAACCCCCTTTCCACTGCCCTGGTGAAACTTCTACCCCTCAGTTGGTATTGCTGTGTGACAGCAGACAGATCAGGCTGGCTACCGCCTACTCTATCCTGCCAACTGGAGGAAGTCCCAATGTGCCACCTCCTGCTGTTCCTCTCTTGTGTGCTGGTCCAGATGCAGTGATGGTCATCTAAGACCTGAGTGTGGGGATTTGGCTGCAGGCTGAGTTCTTGGTTGATTTCTTCAACTTTAGGAGAGTTGCGGGGCTCTCTGTTGCCTCCACATCATCATCTGGAGGTGGGGGGAAGAAAAAGGGCAGACCTTGCATAACTAGTATCTTCCAGTAGAGCCTATGTGGTAGTTGTGTCCCTGCTTCCCATAGGGGAATAAGGAGGATCCCTCAATACAGGGTCACCTGGCACTGTTAGGATACAGAGAGGGGTAAACTGGACTCTTGATAATGCCATTACCCTGGTTTGAATTTCAGCTTTTAACTTACTAGCTGTAAAGCTTGACCCTCTGGTTCTCCTGTAAGAAATGGCAAGGGCTTGGGTTGAGGGTGTAGTTCAGTGGTAGGGCACTTGCCTAGCATGTGTAAGGCCCTGGGTTTTAAACCCAGCACCTTAAAAGAAAAAAATGGTGAAGGTTCAATGTGGAAAGGACCTAAAGAGCAGTCACTAAGTCCTAGCAGGAAAGAATTAGCCCAAAGAGAGGACTTGCCGGGACTGTGGATTAGGCAGCACCATCAGGAAGCTGTTGGGTCCCACCTTTCTGTTGAGACCTGGGTGGAATGCTTTAGGGTGGGACAGGGACATGATGTTGGGTCACGCCCTCTGCTGTGTCTGCACACAGAGAGGAAGGCCACAGGGAGGGTCAGGCAAGCCCTGGGGACCTGTGGTCATGCCTTCTGCTCCAAGATAACCCTCCCCCAGTACACACATGTGAAAGCACAGTTCTGGTTATGGCCTAGCTCCCAAGCCCGTGACCTGTGACAGCTGCCCTGCAGGGGGTTCTAGAAGCTGCAAGTTTCCCAGAAAATCCTCTGGGTTTCTATCCCTGCATGGTCAGAGGAGCTGAGGCTGAAGGAGAATGTTGTACTGCTGAGCCAGGATGCAGACTGCTTTCAGATAAGAACCTTGAGACAGCCCTAGGGGAGGGTTGGGTTTCCTGCCCCCTCCTTTACCCCCACCACACTCTTCCTTCCTTCCAGACTCTCCCACCAGGGCCTGCTCACCACCCAGCCTCTCCATCCCCAGGTTTTGGCTTCACTTCAGGCTGAGCAGCCAAAGATTGGGGCCCAGATTGGAGACCTGGCCCTCTCAGAGTCAGAGTAGTGTACCCTCTGTGTGCTAGCTGGATCAGGACTGACCCGGGTCCCTGCACCTTCACCAGCTTTTGTATATCTCCTTTCCCCTTTGCTCCCCTCCCCACACCTCCATTTCTGCTCTAGATTCCCAGCTGTGTTGAGGAAGGAAGTCCATTTCCGGCTTCTGTTCCCCGTGCCGGGCTTGGCTCAGGCCTATAGTGCTAGTATGGAGGTGGGACTTGCTCTGCCCTTCCTCTCTATGGTTTTCTTTCTGATCAGGGTGATTTTGGGAGAGAGATTGCATGGCAGACTCCATAGGCTTCCTCTGAAACTGGGGTCTCCTATATGGACACATAGCAGAAGGAACTGCACACACTTTTCAAGAGGTCTGTAGAGATTTATGTCACGAATTGCAGTGGGGAGAAGCAGAACTTGAATGGGGACAACAGGGCTGGACTCTTGGTGGGATTGCTTTGTTTGACCTCAGTAACCTAGTTGGTGACAAGGACAGAGGGTGGGAACACCAGAGCCTAGGTACAAGCCAACTACTTGGTTGTCCCTACGCTAACACCAAGATGATGAGGTCTAAGCAGCTGTCCCCAAAGGGTCTTATGCATTCACTACTTTCTGCAATACTTCCCACCTCAGGAACAAACAAGTGATAACAACACAAGTAATAGATACCTGAATAGTCAGTATGTATACAGCCCAATGGTTAGGTGGTACAGGTAGCTTTGGTTTAGATAGAGCCCCATGCCTTCCTACAAGCTGTGTCATGACATTTTCCCAGAGCCCAGGAAAGTGCCTATAGCACAGACCCTACCGACCTCCTCCACCTTTTTCTGGCTTCTCTCTCCTCAAGGATGAGGTACCCATCTCCTTTTTACTGAGTCCCCAGGATGCTAACAGACTTGTCTCTCACCCTGCCAGCAAGCATGCCTTGGGCAGCCATGAGTACATCCAATACTGCCGCAAATTTGACATCGACATCCGATTACAGCTGATGGAGAAGAAGGCCACACGCAGTGATCTGGCCCGCACGGTTCGTGTGGAGTGGTTGATGGCTGCATAGAGCCAGGGAGGTGGCAGGGACAGAGGTTGCCATGAAACATGTTAGGTGGAACTGGGCTGAGATAAGGGCACCACTCCCACTGAACAGGATGCTTCTCATACAGGTAAATGATGACCAGAGCCCCTCCACCTTGAACTACCTCATCCATCTACAAGAGAGGCCAGTCAAACAGACCATCAGCAGGTGAGAGTGGGTACTGTCTAGGGTGTGGCCTGAAGAGGAACCGTGAGGAGACCCTGTGCCTACTTGTGCCTGCCTGATTCTTTGCAAGGACTAAATGATTCTTGCAGGTGTCTGAGGGACCTGAGTCTTGTGGGGGAAGGTACCCACTCCATGGGAGATGGGCATGTTTCATCCCTTGCCCTCATTCTCCAGGTGAGAGGTGACAAAGAGAAAGAACTCCCTCTCCATCTTCTTGGAAATGGAAAGAATGGGAACTCCTTTAAAATCAGATCTTGATTTTTTTTTTTTTTTTTTTTTTTTTGTCTTTTTGAGACAGGGTCTCACTGTGCAGTTCAGGCTGGCCTTAAGCTCACTCTGTAGCTCAAGCTGGTCTCAAACTCACAACAATCCTCCTGCCTCAGCCTCCCAAGTGCTGGGATTACAGGCATGCACCACCACGCCCAGCTAGATCTTGATTCTTAAGCACAGCAAGAGGAGGGAAGGAATAGGTTCTCCCTGGGCAATGGGTATTTTGTGACCTCTCCTGTGATCTTTCTCTGCCCCCAACTCCCCAGGCAGGCCCTGAGTCTTCTGTTTGACACGTACCACAATGAGGTGGACGCTTTCCTGCTGGCTGATGTGAGTACCCCGCTGGGCCCTTCCTGTTCCCCAGGCTTTCTGGGACGTCCAGCCCCAGGAGGGAGCTGGGCAGAGCTCAGCAACACATTCTCTTATCCTCTAGCTCATGGGCAAGCCAAGACCATGCTGGCATTTGAGCAGCAGGCAAGCACGTAGAAATTATAGGACATTAAAGCAAATCCATTCTGAAGTGATCTTCAAAAATAATCCCTGCCAGGTTGATCCAGTTGTTCATCCTGGACTCTCTTCTTTGAAGAAACTGGGCATTGTGTCCAGCTCACCCTCTGCTCACTGCCAGGACCCCTGTCCAGTGGCCTCTGCTTGAAGCTTTGCAGTGAGGAGCAGAGTGTTCCTGGGTGTTCATTCTGCCATGTTCTGGCAGTGGAGTGTAAAGCTTGTCTTAGCCTTTGGGGAGCTTGGATTAGAAAAGTGCAATAATACCTTAAAGCTTTTAGTAGATGGAAGATGTTAGTCAGTTAATGAAGGGTGACTGGAGGACCCAGAGAGGTCCCATGGGTTGCAGAAGCTTTGGGAAGAAGACAGGATTTTCCCCTGGTCTTCCAATTGAAATTGACAGATGTAAGCCAGGCATGGTGGCACACACCTATAATCCAGGACTCTAGGAGGCTGAGACAGGACGATTCCAATTTTGAGCCCAGCTAGGCAATTTATTGAGACCCTATCTCAAATTGAAAAACATCAAAAAGGGCTAGGGTTGTAATTCAGTGTGAGGATCCTGAGTTCAAATACCAGTACCAAAATACACAGATAGACGTAGAGATGTAGATAATTAAGGAGGACACTGCAGAAGAGCCCAGATAAGAAAGCCACAGGAGCTAAAGTACAGAAGGGAGGTTAAGAGTGCAAAAGTCTATGGAAGGAGGTGTGGCCTTTCTGAGGCAAAGATTCTGAGAATAGGCCTGAGTGGGCAAGGGGGGCCTTGGCAAGGTCTCTCTGGCATCCCTGCTGACCCTGTGGGTTGATTGTCTTAAAACTGTTGGCCCTGACCTGTTCCCATCCACGTGGAAGTAGACTGGAGACTATGGGTGCCAGGCAAGGTCTGGAAGGATGAAGAGGGGACTGGGGCACGTGGGTGGGCATGACCTGTTTCCCTGTGACGGCAAGGTGGTTTGCTGGTGCTAGATGTTTGGAAATGAAGCCCGCGTTCTACTAGCTCCTCTTCCAGTCATCAGAGCCAACACTGTTGACTCCTTCCTTTACCGTCTTGGAGGGGTGAGCAGAGGTCTGGTCTCACTGTGTGGCCTCCCACAGGGGGACTTCCTGCTGAAGGCCGACAGGGTGGTCCAGTCTGTCAAGGCCATCTGCAACGCCCTGGCTGCCGTGGAAACCCCTGAGATCACCAGTGCACTCAACCAGCTGCCTCCCTGCCCCTCAAGAATGCAGCCGAAAATCCAGAAGGTGAAGAGGCCCTGGGCTCCTCTGTCTACCTCTGTTGCCTGTGCTTACACTATCCAAGCGCAGGACTGATTGTGACACGGTGCCAAGTGTGTCCCCTCATCCAGATCTGCCCTGGAGCCTGCTTTTACGAGCCCAGGCGGTGGAGGCTTTATTCTCAATCACTGAGGCATTGCCTGACAGTTTGCTTATCCATCACTGTGCAAAACCAAACTGGAAGGAAAATCTCCTGAGAGCTGAAGGGCTCAGAGCTGCCACAGTGGGAGCTGGGCACTGTGCAGACAAAGCCGTGGTGATGTGGTCCTCTGAGGAGTGGCCTGGGTGTGAACTTTCACTAGGGTGGACACAGTGATGATTTGTATCCCCGCCAGCTCACTCTATCCATCCTGGGGCTCTGGTATAAACCATTACTCTATCCTCCCTGGGGAACTGCTGCTCCTCACATTTCAGCCGGGGTTGACCCAGCTGAGCGCAGCTGTGAAAAGCCTCCCTTGCAGCTGTGATGGAAAAGGCTGAGGCCCAGAGGCTCACTCCTTCTTTCTCCTCAACAGGATCCCAGCGTCTTGGCAGTGAGGGAAAACCGAGGTAAGGCGACTGCTCTCCTGCTATATCCAGTAGGGGCAGCTCCAGATGCTCGCTCTGCCCCTGATTCCTCTTTCCCCTCTGCCCCCTTGATTTATGTCCCAGCTTTCCTGCTGTGTGTGCACACGTGTGCGTCCCTAGGAGGTGTGGTTGCTACTAGAGCCCACATTTCTTTCCACAGATCGTCTCCCCATTATTTTTGCTGGTCGTTGCTTTGGTGGTCCTGGGAGAGGGTGACGAGGTGGGCTAAGTGGGCTGGCAGGGGCCAGGCAGAGCCGGTGGAGCAGGTTGATGCTTCTCCAGTTGGCTCACAACCCCTGCATTCCCTAATCAAGAGTGGGCCTTGGGAAAGGGAGAGCTTTGTCACTAGGATTTCTCTAGGATTCCCCTGTGCAAATATCTGAGCAGAAATTTGCCCTAAATCCATATTACTGGGACTTGTCAGGGAGTAGTTCAGGAATTTAACCTATGGTGCTCTATATACTATTAGGTAAGCATTCCATATTACATTATGTCCCCAGCCCTTGTCATTTTCATTTTTATTTATTTTTTGAGGCAGGGTTTCACTTGTAGTCTAGATGGGTTTAAACTTGAGATCTTCTTGCCTGCCGAAGCCTCCTCCTAAGTAGTGGGGATTTTTATAGGTGTGTGTCACTGTACTGAGCTGTATCACTGGGATTTTTACAGTGATTCTCAGTGTTTGGGATTTCGCAGACTAATACATTGTCCCAAAATGGATATTGAGTGCCAACATAGAATTATTGGTGTTTTCTTTTATTAAAAAACAACAAAACCTTTTGATGGTACTAGGTATTAAATTTATTTGGTGGTACTGGACTTCATACATGCTAGGTAAGCTCTCAGTCACGGAGCTGCCCCTACCCCACCCCACCCCCTCAGCTTTTTTTAAGAAGAAATTTCCTGCTAGTTTTTACTTTACCAAGAAATAACTTTCTTTTAAGGGTATGAGTTCAATCCCCAGTTCCGCAAAAAAAAAAAAAAAAAAAAAAACCTTTTAAAAAAATTATTTATTTATGCGGTACAAGGTCTTGCTACACAACTTGAACTCATAGTGATCCTCCTATCTCAGCCTCTCCGGGGCTGAGATTACAGGTGTGTGCCACCATGCCTGGTTTCAGTAGCTGGCATGGTGCAAGGCCAGCGTGACATACAGTGCCAGGGACTGCACCCAGGTCCTTGTGCTTGCCAGGCAGGCACTTAGACTGCTGAGCTATGTCCCTGGCCCCCAAGAAATAACTTTTTTAAAAAGGCTACTTGTTGTGGTGGTGCACACCTATATCCCAGCACTTCAAGGTTAGTCTAAGCTGTCTCTAAAAAACAAAAACAACCCTGACAGTTATTACTACTATCATTTCCTGAGACATTTTGACATTAAATAAGTAGGAATACATAAAAATAAGCACCATGTTTAAAACTGAGTGATTATTGTCCTAAAAAACCGAGGATATGTTTCTGCTTTTCCCTCATTTCACCACAGATGGGAGAGCTTTGTCACAGCCATTAGAAACCAAGTGGTATTTGGGGACCACTGTCCTAGGCTCTTCCATCACAGCAAGTACCATGGCAACAAGATGGCACTCACTCCCAGAGGCCTCATGAGATGCGAGATTCCCCTCTGACCTTTTCCCTTCACAGAAAAGGTTGTGGAAGCCCTGACAGCTGCCATCTTGGACCTGGTGGAGCTGTACTGCAACACGTTCAACGCAGATTTCCAGACGGCAGTGCCCGGGAGCCGCAAGCATGACCTGGTCCAGGAGGCCTGCCACTTCTCTGGGGCCCTGGTCTTCACCATCTATGCCACCCACCGTATCCCCCTCACCTGGGCGACCAGGTGAGCTGGTGCCCACCGGCTTCCAAGGGAGCTGGCCGCGCTTGACTTCCTGTTGCTTCTTGCTTTCTGCATGTGCCCTCTCTGTCCTCAATCTTAATAGTGGCATTGTGGTGCTGCAGAGCTGGAGGCTCCAGGCTGGGATCTCTCTGACGGTTCCCTGGGCACTGAGGAGCACCTGTCATCTCCAACTCCTTGGAGACCGAAGAAAGCTACATTAAATGGCCCCTGAATTTCATTGTCCCCTTGGGATTCTCTGGCTGCCGGGACATCCTTGCTCCCTCCAGATCCAAGGCCAGCTGAGGGAGACAGGCGACAGATGGCCAGTTCCCAGATAGAGTGCTTGCCCCAGGCCAGTGACCGCACTCCCCTGTGGACCACAAAGGCAGGAGCAGGGAGGGGGATGCCCCTTTGTCTGGGGTTCCCTGGGCCTGCAGGTATGGGTGGAGGAGGATGTTCATTTGGTGATCTTCCCTCCTCTGCTGGGTCCCCAGCATCCCCCTGGGGGAACAGGCATTTGGCCCCACCCCACCTTCACTGGCCCCCTCCCCCTCTCCTCCATCCCCTTCTGCCTTTGTTCCTTACTTAATGTATTCCTCTGGGCGATTGGCAGAGAACAAAGGAGACGGCCTGGGAAACAGGGGCCTTCTCTGACCTCTTCTGTCAGGCACCTGTCACGAGCCACAGGGACCCCCACGTGTTGGCATTCATGGCGGCATATGTCACTTTCCTCCCCCACCCTCACCCGCACATGCGCATATATGCACAAAAGTTTACGCGTGCCCGTATGAGCTGGTGGGCGCCTGGTGGGCTAGAGCTAAAAGAAGAAAAACCCCAGTGCACTCACTGCAAGCAACCTGAACCTGCAGGGATATGTGGAGGGGGGGTGGGGGGGCGCCTCCTTAAACCTAATGTGACTGTCATCTTCCTCAGCTCCAAGGACTGTAAACCATGCTCCCAGGGGAAGTTTGGCATTAGGAGGACACAAAAGTCAATTGATCAATTGGTGGAGCTGGTTGTCCTGACCTGTGCCCTTCCTTTCACAGCTATGAAGATTTCTACCTCTCCTGCTCGCTCAGCCACGGTGGCAAGGAGCTGTGCAGCCCCCTGCAGACCCGGAGAGCACGCTTCTCCAAGTACCTGTTCCACCTGATCATCTGGGACCAACAGTAAGCACTGCCCTGGCTCCAGGCCCCTCCTCTGCCAAACTCACATCCTCAGGTGTGCCCGGGGCAGATAAGCAGGCCCAGACTAGGGTCACAGGCCTACATTAAACCAGGAACCATCGTTAATCCAACCAGACAGGTCATTCAACCACTTGAGTCTCATTTCTCTCACTATTAAATGTGTACAAGTGTAATTTCTACCTTGTAAGTTGTTCGGGTCCAATGACAAGTATCCCTGAAGGCCCTTTATAATCTATAAAGGACCATATAAATGTTAGCAGTTAATTTTAATTATATCTTATTGTTTTGATCTTGTCTCTTAAAGAGTTTAACCATCCTAGGGGACTCCTGTCCTCTCCTTTCTTTCCAAAGTTTCCTTGGAATAAGCAGAATAGGCAGAGGGACCTGTACCTTGTCCCTTACAGATAGAGAAGGGTGTGTGGTCTAGAGAAGGGTATAATGCACATGGAGCCATTTCTAGTTTGTTCGTTTGTTTTGCGGAACCAGGGATTAAACTCAGGCCCTTGCACTTGCTAGGCAAGCACTTTTCTACTGAGCTATCTCCCCAGCCTGCCATTTCTAGTTCTAGTGAGTCTGGTTCTGTCTCGAATCCTACATTCTTTCTGGCGTTGTTGTGCCTCAGTTTCTCAAACTGAGAAATGGTGACATTTGTTGAACTCAGGGGCAGCTAGCACACTGAAGTGAGACAGGCAGGATGTACATAGGAAGCCTGAAGCACAGTTGGTATTAATAACCACTTATGAACAATACTGTGATGTCAGGAAGGTAGGTCAGTCAAGCAAAGCAGGATGGACATGAGCATGAGGGGTACTGCAGGTGTTCGCCTGCTTCACGCCTGTCTGCTTGTGCCTTGTGTGTCCCCTAACAGTCACAAACCTTGTTTACTGCTCCGGCTTCACTTCCCCAGACTGATTATAGCTGAATGTTCATTTGCAGACAACATGTACAGCTTAAGTAGTTCCAGTACAGAATAATCAACTGGGGGGTATAGCTCAGTGGTAGAGCATTTGCCTAGCACGCATGAGGCCCTGAAAAGATGAAATGCAGAAAAAGATTAGAGAGACTGAGGAAGGTTCTTGGAGCAGCCAAAGATGCCCATATAGGTAGATAAAGAGACCGGAAATCCTGGAAGGGGTGGGCCATTTTATAGACAACTAGGGTGACAGAATCTTCCCTATTTATGCTTTGGTGATTCTTAGTGATGTATAGTTGGCAATAAGGCAAACAGCTGCCAGGGTGGGAGAAGCTCCTTGGAGACCGAAGAAAGCTACATTAAATGGCCCCTGAGTTTCATTGTCCCCTTGGGATTCTCTGGCCTCAGTTACTGCTTCTCTCAAGGGAAAAGGAGTACAGTGTTCTGGGCTCAGGGGAGCCCCAAGAAATTGGCCTTAGATCCTTTGCTCAGGCACTATCAAAGGGATAGAAGCAGCCCAGGTTGCCCAGTGGGCCTTATTCTGCTCCGGGTCTGAGATTCCAAAGAGACCAGCAGCTTACAGCATAGAAACTATAGAAGGTCCCGACCCAGCACTTCCCACACAGATGTCCTAAGTGAGCCCTTTGGGTTGAGACCAAGGCATCTGGGAGAAGGTAGCATGCTGGGGCTCAGGGTACAGGCTTTGGGCCCGCCATCCTCTCCGTGCTGTCACCATGACTTGGGCAGTTAGCCAGCCTAGAAATGGAAATGACTTCAGGGCTTCCTCTGCAGGAGGAGTTAGAACACTGTAAGTAAAGTACTCGGCACCTTGTGTATGATGAACACTTTCCTCTTTGCATCTTCTTAACTGCGTGTTTCAGTTCTGGTTTCTCTGTTCCAAGTGACTGCGCATGAGAGTACCATCAGCGCAGTGGCCCCAGTGTCACATGGCAAGCAGTAGACAGGCAGCATGGGCACACATCAAACAAGTGACGCTCTACCCCTGCCCCGATGAGGGCACTGGGGACCAGAGTGCAAGTCCATTTCCCCTGTTGTGAGAGGCAGAACCTGGCCCAGAGCCCAACATATTCAGGAGCTCTTCCTGAAGGAGGCACACCTGCCAGGTGATGTTGAAGCACAGGTTGCAGGAAGGAGGAGAGTTTCTCAGGCAGGAGCACTGAGCCCTGCAGCCCACACAGTGGGTGTCCTGACTCACTTGGGAAGGTGCACAGGGAAGGTTCTAGAATGTGAGGTTCACTCTGGTGCCTCAGTCGCTGCTCCTCAGGGTTAGAGTTTAGTTGGGAAGACTCTTCCTTCAGACTTGGGGCCGGAGGCTTCTTCCTTCTTGGGAGAAAAGCAAGGCTCAGGACCAGGTTCCTCTCCCCTGGGCTGCGAGGTCAGCTGATTCCCCCAACTCCGGCAGGCAGGGATCAGCTAACTCTCAAAATAGGTCTGGCAGCCGTACTCTGTCACCTGCAGCCAAGCCCCAGCCTGGCATGTACACTGGCTGCTGGAGGGGCCCTAATTATAGCTGGGGGCCTCTCAAGATAGCGGCAGCTGCGACTGAGTTGGTCTGTGCCAGTCTGTGACGGGCAGGCAGGAATGCCTCACTTGGGTGGCAGTTTCCTGGAGGAGTGAGGGGCTTTGTGGAGGGAGGCTGCTTTACCTCAAACTGCTGACAACCCCACACCCAAACCCCAGGGCTGTTGGGCTCTGGGCAGGCCAGGAGGTATGGCAGTGTGGACTTTGGCCCAGGGACAGCTTCCTGGAAAGGTAATGTGGGTCCTCCCTCTTTTCAAGGCTTCGTTACTTTCCCCATCCCACCCCACCCACAACTCCTCATCCTGAACTTGGAGAGAGTGGCTGGGTGTAGCCCAGCAGGGCAGCCCAGGGACCACATCTGGCCTTGGGCAGTGGTGGGCTTGGTTGTTTCAGATCTCTTGCTCCTACTCCTTGGCTTTCTCACTGCTCAGGGCCTTGGAGAAGCCTCAGCCCTTTTCCCCTCTGGCTCTGAAATAGTTTGGGGATGAGTGCAAAGCATGATAAGCCCTGCTAGCTCGAGAAGGGACATAGCCAGGTGGGAGAGTGAGCCCCGGGCAGAACATGGTGACTCTTCCTGTGGCTCTCAGCAGAGGCACGTGGGGAGGGATGAGGAAGTCGAGTGGGAAAAGAGGACTACAGGAGCTGCTTTGCTAACCCTTGTGGGAACTCTGTAATGAGGAGAGGAGGCCAGCTCACGCAGTATGGGCTAGGTGACCTAGACTGAGGTAGCCCTGGCTGAGAGGGCTCTCCCTGGGGACAAGGAGTGACACCCCACAATCAGGGCATGTTTCACTCTAATGCAGGGCTCAGGACACCGTACTGTGCTTTGTGGAGTATCCAGTGGAGGTGTTGCCTGGTTTCTGACCTATCCCAGCCCTACAAGGAGCTTCCCCCCCCCCCCAGGAGCTGACACCCAGAGGGGAGCCAGATTCTCTGCCTCTGCTTGACTTCCAGGGCCACCTGTCCCTTGCAGCCTCCTGATTTTGCTTCCTGTCCCTTCCAGAATCTGCTTCCCAGTGCAAGTGAACAGGCTGCCCCGGGAGACCCTGCTGTGCGCCACCCTCTATGCTCTGCCCATCCCCCCACCCGGGAGTTCCTCGGAGGCCAATAAGCAGCGGCGGGCACCCGAAGCCTTAGGCTGGGTCACCACTCCACTCTTCAACTTCAGGCAGTATGTGAGCCCCAGGGGTGTAGCCTCTTGGCTTTGGGAGGGAAGGAGATGGGTGGAGAAAGGGGTCCAGTTGCTGTTATGTCTAATGTCCCTCGGTTGACCACACTGGGCTCCTGAGTGAGATCGAGACGGTCCCATTCCTAAGAGGCTAGAATGCAGAATGTAGTGACTAATATTATTGATGGAACCAGGAGCCATGGACAGCGCAGTGGAGAGGGAGGCATGAGAATGCAATGCTTGGCTAATACGGCATCTGGTTTTATTACATGAGGCTATCAGATCATCCAGGCTAGGGAGAAGTTGGCTCAGGGGCCTTCTGGGGAGAGGTGAGTTTTTCTAGGATGTGGAAAAGGAAAGAAGCCATGGGCTTCAGGGAAAGTGAAAGAGAAGGGAGTGAGGTTGCGGCTTTAAGTAGAAATGGCAGTGCTTTATGTTGGGCTACCAGGAGAGAAACCATCCACTTGGCCAGGTGTGTTGGCTCATCTCACCCTGCTTCTGCCTCAGAGTCCTGACCTGTGGCCGGAAGCTTCTGGGCCTGTGGCCAGCAACACAGGAAAACCCCAGCGCCCGCTGGAGCGCACCAAATTTCCACCAGCCTGACAGCGTCATCCTGCAGGTGAGAGCCTGACACACCTTCCCCACCCATCGAGGAACCCCAGAGTAATGTGTGGGCTGGAACAGAAGAAAATGCTAGAACTGTGGGCATGGGGTGACAATGTGACCAAAGTGACTGAGTGTGCTGAGAGTCAGAGTGGCAGGGCAAACCCCATGGTACTGTCTCCTGTTGCCAGGAGGTGAACTCTGATTTCAAGGAGACTGAAGGTCTCCTCCATCCAGGGGTCAGATTCACAGAGTCCCTTGTGTTGAACCCTCATACTTCTAAGTCTGATCATATCTGAACTGTCCCATCACAGGGTAGTGGCAGGAGTCTGGCTAGGCTCCAGGCTCAGTTACTAGTTCCTAGCTCTTATGACAATGAGATGCTTTGATATAGAATAAAAAATAGCAAAGCTGATGGGGAATGAAATAGAAAGATATAGCATGGATGTTCCAGGAAGTGGGAATTTTTGTCTCTTTCTGCTCTATTCCCAGGGCCTAGAATAAGGCACATATTACGATTCATTAAGCATTCCTTGAATAAATGAAAGATCTCCTCTAAAGAATGGCTTTGCTTAATTGTGACATCATCTTAGGAGGACACCTTTCTGGTGGTATAGAGCAAGGGACCTAGTGTTCCAGGCCTTAAAGTTGGAAGGGTCCTTACACAGCATGTGGCCCAACTTTGGCTGGCTGCATTGCCTCTGTGACCACACTGAGGGCTCATTCTGGTGGTACCTGTTCCAAGCCCTTGTCCTTGTCCTCTCAGCTAGGAACAGCCCAACCCAAACTTTTCCTCACTTGTGCAGTCTTTAAGTCAGTCAGTCAGTCAGTCTCTCTCTCCTCTGTTTCAATTGATTGATTGGTGGAAGAGATTTTGGGGATCACAAAGATCGCCTGGGATATTTTATAGAGAACCTGAGGGGAAAGGAAAGTGGGGATGGAAGGCAAGCAGGAATCCTGGGTCTGAGAGAGGCAAGCTGGGGACCCAGGGAGGTGGCTGTCCCAACTCAGGCCACTTCCATTCTCTCTTCTGTAATACCTGCCCTAGATTGACTTTCCCACCTCAGCCTCTGACATCAAGTTCATCAGCCCCCCTGGAGACAAGTTCAGCCCCCGATATGAGTTTGGCAGCCTCCGGGAAGAAGACCAGCGCAAGCTTAAAGACATCATGCAGAAGGAGTCCCTGTACTGGTGAGGCCTAGGCACCCCACGCAGCCTGTCATGTTCTGTCTGGCCTTTTCTTACCTCCCCACCCTAGTCTCTGGGCTGGGGTAGACATTATCACCTAGGCTGGAGGTGGTGGCCCTTCCCCCTGAGCTGACACTAGGCAAGGTGGAGAAAGTAGTTCAGGAAATTAGATCTGAAAAAGCCCATCTCCATGCTGGGAGGAAGTCTGGCTCAGCTGCCACAGAGGACCAGTGCTTTGTCCTGACCCCTCACAGGTGGCTGTCTGCTGTCCCTGCCTCCCTACTCCCTACCTCCACTCCAGCCTTTGCATTTTTCTGGCCTTGTTGCTTTCCAGAGAGGATCAGGTATCAAGGCAAGCTAAATGAGGGGTAAATGAGTCCAGGCTGAGCTCATCTTGGGGCTGCTGTGATCCCCAGGACTGGAGAAGGAGGGTTGAGGAGGGGGAGCTGGAGGGGCAGGTGGGTTAGGCTCCTCCCCCCTGCTCTTCTGCTTGCCTCTTGGGCTTATGCAAAGCCCTTTGCAGTGCCCATTGGTGAAGGAGAAAGGTGGGCTCGTCTCTGACCCTCGTGCCCACCCAGGATGGCCAGAGTAGCTGAGACTTCAGCTCTCCCCCACCCCATCCTCTGCAGACCACACACTTCATTAGTCCCTGAGCTCTCTGTCTCATTGTTCTCATGCTCACGGGCAAGGCCAGTTGGCCACAGGCTCTATAAAACTGACAGCTGGCCCCAGGAGGCCTCTCAGCTGTGCAGCCCCTGCCTTCTGCCTCAGTCAGACACAGGCCTGAGTCAGGTCAGAGATGAGATTCACACCTTGCTTTCCAAATTCTGCTTCCCCTTGGAATCACCTGACGATCTGTTCAAAACATCCAATGACTGGCTTCCACAGACATCCTTAGTTGGCCTGATACCTTATAGTCACCTGAGGAAGAGACTGAGCCCCTCAGGTGACTATAAGGTATCGTGAAGGAGGGTGGGCTCTGCATGACAGCTTACAGTGGACGGAGCTACTCCATCCTCCTTCCAACTCGGCCTCTCCCATCCATCCTGCAGGCTCTCTGATGCTGATAAAAAGCGACTGTGGGAGAAGCGATATTACTGCCACTCGGAGGTGAGCTCGCTCCCCCTGCTGCTCACCAGCGCCCCCAGCTGGGAGTGGGCTTGCCTGCCCGACATCTATGCTCTCCTGAAGCAGTGGACCCACATGAACCACCAGGATGCCCTGGGGCTCCTGCATGCCACGTGAGTCACAGCACCCACTGGTACCCACCCCAGCCAGCACTGCCCACCCCTGAAAGGGATCCGGGGGGAAATGGTGAAGTGGGTGTGACTATTTGGGGCATTTCCATTTCTCCTTTTTGCTCTTTGTCATTTCCCCCTAATATCATATCTTAAACATTTTCCAAACATACAAAATTGAGAATTGCACAGTGACCCCCCCGTACCCACTACCTACATGTTATCACTAGCCTTTGCTCTGCATGCTTTATCACATATCTGTCCATCCTTCTGTCTGTCCATCCGTTCATCTTACTTTTTAATGCATTTTGAAATAAATTGCAGACATCAGTAAATTCCCTCCTAAAGATATCAGTACATCATTAATTAAAGTTCAACATTTTTTTGAGGCAACATTTATATATAAGGAAATGCTCAAACTTTATGCATTGGCAGAGTTTTGACAAATGCATATAGTTTTTCACAGAAACCTTTCTCATAGAGCTCTACCCTAGTAGTTCCCTCTTCCCTCTTTGCCCTGAAGGTTCTCTAGGGACACAGGGGTCCCAGCCTCAGAACCCTGAGCTGTTTCCTCAGTGGTACCCGGGGTTCCCAGCTTCTGATGATCTCAGCCCAGGAGCCAAGTGGGTTTGCCACTCTCTGTAGTGCTTTAATCCTTGTGAGGACTCTATGAAGATGGGAATGTCTGGCATAGTGGGAGTCAAGGAAGAAACCTTTGGGAGCATGGCAGAGGACTTTGTGCTGTTTTCTTAAATCATCCAGAGAATAAGAGTGACCACCTCCTTGTTCCTGCTGTCTCCCAGGAGCGAGGTCCCAGCTAGGCTCCCATTTCCCAGGATGGCTCTTCACAGCAGGGGCTGATTCTGTGGAAGATTTAACAGGTTCTGGGGACATTGCCTTTCCCCATTCTGTGCCTGTGAAGCCCTGGTATGAAGATATTTGGGTCACACCCCAGTCACAGAGCCTGCAGCTGGTTTGTCAGGTTCTCGGCTCCTTTTTGCAGCTTCCCAGACCAGGAGGTGCGCCGCATGGCTGTGCAGTGGATTGGCTCGCTCTCGGATGCCGAGCTGCTTGACTACTTGCCGCAGCTGGTGCAGGTGTGTGCACTGCCTTTCCTCCCAGGCTGGCGGTCCCAACCCAAAGCAGAGCGGGTCTGCATTCTGACGCTTCGATCCTATTCCTGAACAGGCCCTAAAGTACGAGTGCTACCTGGACAGCCCCTTGGTGCGCTTCCTCCTGAAGCGAGCTGTCTCTGACCTGAGAGTGACGCACTATTTCTTCTGGTAAATGCCTGTGCAGGGGGGAAGGAGGCAGGGGTGTGTCTTTGTGGGACTCTTTTGCCCCTACCCATGCAGAGCTGAGAGGCTGCGTGCTCTGTGATGGTCTCTTTTTATCCCTATAATTCAGCGAGGATCATCCCGGCCCCTCCTACCCAGCCATCCATGGCAGAAATAGGGAGCAGAGATAAGCTGCTTAAAGACAGGATGTATACAAATGAGCACTTCTGTCCAGAATGTGTTTGGGGGGCCAGGCTTGGCTGAGTTTCTGGTGAGCTAGGGCCGGCTTGGACTCTGCTCCTCTCCGTCACTGCTTGCAGTTCCTCCGGGGGTCTGACCCCTACCTCCTGCCTCGCAGGTTGCTAAAGGATGGCCTCAAGGACTCTCAGTTCAGCATTCGATACCAGTACCTGCTGGCGGCCCTGCTGTGCTGCTGTGGCAAGGGGCTGCGGGAGGAGTTCAACCGCCAGTGCTGGCTCATCAACACCCTGGCCAAGCTGGCCCAGCAGGTCCGGGAGGCTGCCCCATCTGCCCGTCAGGTGAGCAGGCGGCCAGGCTGCAGCTCTGCCTGCTTCCATTTTCTGGTCTGGAGCTTCTGCAGCCGGGAATGTACCTCTTAGGCCCTTGACCAGCTCTGATTTAGGAGGTAGAAGTCAGTGACTCTGTCACCTGTAGGCCACAAATAGCTCACAAGCTAGATATAGGGCTTGGATGTGTTTTGTTACGCCTGCAAAATACTGAAACCGTGTATTTAACGCTGTCTGCCTCGCGGGCTAAGCACAATGGTATAAGCTGATGATTGCAAAGCAGCACCCAGCCAGAAAGAGCAAGCAAGGGCAGAATGCCAATCATGTTTTCACCATGCTGTGGGGCTGACAGAAGCACCCGAGGAGTCTCTGTCTGCACGAGGGTATCGTATGAGGCCAGCAGTATTCTGGTTGCGGACATTTAAAATGGGAGATTTTCATATTAAGGTCTAGATTGCTGGCATTTCTTGGCAAAAGCCCCGGTAGCCCTTGCCCTTAGAGACACTACCAGCCCCAGTTCTGTGGGCTGCTCCTGCTGTTAACCCTCTGTCCTCAAGAGGTGCCTGGGCTGGCTGCTCCCGCAAGCCGGGCTGAGCCATGGGGATGCCTGCCTAAGTGTCTCCCGAGATTGACCCTAGCCCTGCTCTCAGGTGTGTCTGGCTCTCAATGGAGCCTAGGGGCTCCCACCTCACCCCCATATCACCTGTCTTCCTGCAGGGCATCCTCCGCACCGGTCTGGAGGAGGTGAAGCAGTTCTTTGCCCTCAATGGCTCCTGCCGCCTGCCACTCAGTCCCAGTCTGCTGGTGAAGGGCATTGTGCCCAGGGTGAGTGGCTGGGACCTTGCAAGGAGGGAAATTTAGGAAAGGGGAGGTCCTCAGTGCTCTGGCTATTGAGGAATAGGAGGAAAGAAGGTATATCCATGGCTTCTTCCCAACCCTACTGGTATGGTGCTGGTCATGAGGCTGGGTGAGAGCTGGGTGAGTGTCTCTCCTGGTGGTGTGAGAAATGAAGCTATAGGAAGTGGATGATGGAACCTATCAGCTGTCATATGGAGGTCATTTGCCCAACACTGGTCTATGTGCTTCAAGTTGATTATTGTACCTCTTCTTCATAACTCTTGCAAAGCCTGAATTATTATGAGCCCCATTTCAGAGAGGGGTAAACTGAATTATAAATGGATGTGGAACTTAGCAAGAGTCACAAACCTAGCATGTTCTGTGCAGAATAAAAGGAAAAGATGAGAGACCAGATGCCAGAACTGAGGGTCTAACAAACTGAAATAAAATGATGAATTTGGGTTCCTCGGAAATCTTGAATAAACTATGAGCAGTCTCAGGAGGGCGCTGGTGGCAGGAGGGTGGGCAACATTGCAGTCCGACATAGAAGGTCATTTTTCCTTCCTGGACATGGACCACCCTAACCCTGGCTCCCACACAGGACTGTTCCTACTTCAATTCCAACGCAGTCCCCCTCAAGCTTGCCTTCCAAAATGTGGATCCACTGGGTGAGAACATCCGGGTCATCTTCAAGGTGAGAATCCTTTGCTCAGGCATGGTAGGGTAGGATGGGAGAGAGGAGAGGCCCCTGCATGGCAGGATAGTTTGCTGCCCACTATTTCATTGTTCCAGGCTGCATTTTTGTTTCCTTTTTCTCTCTCTGTTTTATGGCGTACTTTCTTTTGGTGCATGAGACGCAGGGGCTTTACCCTTGACATATATCTTCCCTGCTACCACACTGCCTTGTTATTATGGAAAGCACTATTAGGTAACAAAGGCATAACTCTGCGTGGTCCTGGAGGGCTGAAAACAGAGATTAGGAAATGTAGAAGCAACTAATAGTAATTTTCTGGGAGGCAGAGGCGGTGATCTGCCCTGGAATATTCAAGCAGAGCCTGTATAACCATATGGCAGGGATGTCGATGAGAAAATTAATATATCAGGTGTGTGGACGAACCCTATGTTTCCTTCTGAGTCCTAGAGTCTGAGAGGTAAACGTTAGCCTCTGTGTATAATGCAAGAGAGGCGCATGCAGGTGTGGATTGGGGAGGGCTGGGGATGTACCTCTGTGACATGGCTACATCCACAAGGCAAGGCCCACGTTCAGATCCCAGGGCTGCAGGATGGAGTGGTAGGGAGCATGCCAGTGGCCTAGTGGCTTATGGAAGCTATTTACTGTGTGTAATTTCCAAATCTAGTATACACTTTCTACAAGGCCTGGTGGTCAATTGAGCTACATGTAAAAAATGAACCTGAATTCAGGTCAGATGGGCCGCTGCATGGAGGGAAGAGTAGGACATTCCAAAGAGGCAAAGTGTGAAGGTCGCTGACCCCTCTCTGGTCCTGTGACCTGGTGTGAGCGTTGAGTAGGACCAAGGTGCAAGGAGGGAGAAAGGGACAGTTTCTCTCTGTCACTGTAGCTTGGGCCTCTGCCAGGTCTGAGAGCCAGAGGAGGCAGCGAAAATGGGTTCTGTCGCTCTCTTCCTCCATCCAGTGTGGGGATGACCTTCGCCAGGACATGCTCACCCTGCAGATGATTCGCATCATGAGCAAGATCTGGGTCCAGGAGGGGTTGGACATGCGCATGGTCATCTTCCGCTGCTTTTCCACTGGCCGGGGGAGGGGTGAGTTGGGAGCTCCGGCGCGGTAGGCACAGAGTGGGAGGAGCTTTGTTTCCTGCCCTTCTGCCCTTTCCTCAGCATGAACTGTACTTCTTGAAAATGAAATTACTAGAAGCTATGAAGTTCATTTTTTTAAAAAGAGGAAGCAGGGAAAAAGTATTGTAAAATACAGCAACCTTGGAACTGCAGTGACCTCAAAGGTTGTGGGTTAGCCCCATGTTTGACTTTAGATCCTGATCCAAACAAACCATTATAGAGAAGTAATTTGGGGCAGGATGTTGAGATATAGGATCTCACTGGGTAGCCCAGACTGGCCTCATACTTGCAGGAATCTGTCTGCTTCCTTCTCCCAAGTTTGGGATCACAGGCCTGTGCCACCACCCCCCAGTTTAAAGAAGCATTTTTGAAGTGACTGGAAGAAATTTGAGTATGGGTTGGGTTAAAAAGTGACTGTTCATTTTTGGAGGTGACAGTCAGTGAGAGGTGCAACAAGGTCAGCAAAATGTTGGCCATTTTTGAAGCTGGGTGATGGTTACAGATGAATTGATGAAATCATTTTTTATTCATACATATATTTGAAGATTTCTGTAGTAAAAATTTAAATCTAAAATAAAAAGAGCAAGGGGCCTAGGGAGATGGCTCGGTGGAATAAGCACTTCCCTGGTAAGCACAAGGGCCTGATTTCAATCCCTGGTACTGCCAAAAAAATAAATAAAATCAATAAAATAAAAGGAGCAGCCGTGACCTGGGACACCAGGGAGCCACGGTCTGCAGTAAGTGATGGAGGATGATCTTCCTGCCTACCACTTTGTGTAAGGGCCAGAAGCCGATTTCACAAGGAAGTGTTCACATGCATTCATGTACGCATGTGCATGTGTTACTGAGATTAAATGGGCTTTTGCACTGAGCTACATCCCCTGCCCTTTTTTGTGTTTTATATATTAAGACTCTTGAAAAAGTTTCTGATTTGCGTAGGCTGGGCTCAAACTTGCAGTCTTCCTGCTTCTGCCTCCCAGAATGGGTTAGGCATCACCACCATGGGTGGCTACAGCACCGCTTCTGTAGGCCTGTCCGCACAGTCTCCCTGCTCCAGAGTGTGACCCCAGTCCCTCCTGTCACAGGGATGGTGGAGATGATCCCTAACGCTGAGACCCTGCGCAAGATCCAGGTGGAGCACGGAGTGACTGGGTCCTTCAAAGACCGGCCCCTGGCTGACTGGCTGCAGAAACACAACCCTGGGGAGGACGAGTATGAGAAGGTAGGATTAGGGGACTCAGGAGCCCTGCTGGCCTTGGTGTGCGTGGCTGTGGCGCTTGGCTCTAGAGAGATGAGCCGGTTTTGTTGGGTGCCAAGACATACTCTGTCAGTAGACTGATGTCTCTGTGTATCCAGGAATGGGTCAAAGTGACTTTAACTACTTCTCCGTTCCCATCCTACCGGTTGGTGACCAGTGAAACCTTCACTGGGTTCCCCAGTCAGGGTGAGTCCTGGAAAAGGTGGCCAGCTTTAGAGAATCTACCAATCTGCTCCTCATGGGTCCTGGGTGGTCCCCCTGCTCCTTGTGGGCCCTGGATGGTCCCCCTGCTGCTCTCAGAGGGCTTCAGTGATACTGTGTAGAATGAGAGTTGGTGGGAAAAGACCTTAGAGATCCTTTTATTCTACTCCCTCCCTTTCATGAGTGTGAATTCAGACTCACTTTCTTATTCTTGGTAATGGAGTTGGTTTGTGCAAGACTGTAACTAGAAGCCAAGGCTGTGTTAGGTGCAAGCCTACAATGGTGAAGAGCCCTGATGGGTTCCTGAGCAGTGGTGATTTCCTGGGTGGTAGGGCCTTGGTCAGCTTCCACGGCCCATAGCCAGTCCACAGCGTCTTGCCTCCAGCCCCTGGGTGAATAGGATTGAACAGATGTGTGGTCATCACAGTATGGTGGGGGTGGGGAGATGGGGGGAAGTCACGGTAAGGCT
Source organism: Ctenomys sociabilis (assembly GCA_004027165.1). Lineage (NCBI taxonomy): Eukaryota > Metazoa > Chordata > Mammalia > Rodentia > Ctenomyidae > Ctenomys > Ctenomys sociabilis. The sequence goes on along the minus strand of PVKA01013310.1, from coordinate 8,778 downwards.
GCCACAGTGCTGATTGACATGGATTTTACTTCAAGAGGATCAGATGCTAATTTATATTGGTCAGAGCCTTGTATTCCTGAGGGTAGACGCACACATTGGCAGCCAAATTATAATCCAATTGTTGTTCAGAGAAGGTGTAATTAGATGATCTTAAACGGCCCTGAGCGCCGGTAGTCCCCAGGGTGCGGTCCCTGGTGTGCCAGCTCGTCCTCTTGCTCCTTCTCTGCCCCCACCCACGTGCTGGTGGCTTCCAACGCCCTCCATCTGGCTGCTCCCTCCCTGCATCCGTTGGCTCCAGAGCCACTGGCGAGCTGGACCTCTCTACACGTGGTCTGTCCGTACCTCAAAACTGAACTTTCTGTCTCTGTTTGCCCCGCAAAACCCAACTTGTGTGTTTCCTCTCAGTAAAGGGGAAGGTTCGCCATGCAGTCACCCAAGCCAGGGCCCTGGGCTTTCTCACGGCTCTTCCTGTCTCGCTTCTGCCTGCAACCCCAGTGGATTCTCTTGCCCATTTCTCTCTATTGTGGCTTCCTGTTTCAGTTTCTACTATCACTTTGTTCAACTATTTACTTTCTGTCCCCTGAAGTTTTGGAATACGTCTCCTCTTATCACCTCATCTGCTTGATTTCAAAAGGTTTTTAATGTCCAGGCTTGCTCATGTCACTCACTTGCTCCAAAAGCCTCCGTCCCCATACCCTTAGGGTTACATTTAAGCCCTGCTGGCCCTGTGGCCTCATCCACCACCCACGCTCATGGTCACTTGGCTCCAGCACAGGGACTTCTTACATGTCCTTGATGTCTTGAGACGAGAGTAGTCCTTTCCCTGGAAAGCCAGTTCTTCCTTCTCCATCTCCCCAAATCAGCCACTCTACATGTAAACTTCAAGGTCCTCTGCCCTTGGGAGAGGACTGGTATCGATCCTTTCTACCTTCCTTCCTTCAGTGCCTCATGCTGGCTATACAATAGGCATTTTTCAAGTGTTGGATTCCTCCCTAAAGGGGCACTGTGTGAGGCCCTTGGATTATAATTGCTCCTTGCCAACATAGTAAGGACTCGTAATCAGTGTACCAGAAGTACGTACAGCAGGCATACAGGCACACAGAAACTAACTTTTGTGTTTATGTTTAATCTTAGCCTTGCAGGGTAGCTTCTCAGCTCTTGTAGCTAGAACAGTGCTAATAGTTCTCTGTGGTAATTTCTGAGAAGAATGAGATATTTTTCTCTTGGTGACCTACTCAGCAAAGACAGCACCCCATATCCTACAAAAGAAACCCTTAATCTAGGAAAGTGCCTTTCACAGAGTAAAGCAAGCTGCTGACACCCTCCCTAATATAGTCATTGACCCTCTCATATGACTGTTTGTTGAATCAACTTGGGATTCTTCTGAGGTAGAAGGGGTGCTTGTGATGGGAAGAGTGATGGAGATGCAGGTCAGGTGTGGGATCTGATGGGCCTTCCTCCTTATCGAGCTATTTCTTTTTTTTTTTTTTTTTTTTCTTTTTTTTTTTCTTTTTTTTTTTTTTTATCTTTTTGAGACAGGCTCTCACTGTGCAGTTCAGGCTGGCCTTAAGCTCACTTTATAGCTCAGGCTGGTCTCGAACTCACAACAATCCTCCTGCCTCAGCCTCCCTAGTGCTGGGATTACAGACCTGCGCCACCACGCCTGGCTCGAGCTATTTCTTTTCATTCACAAATTTGTCTCTCTTACACATGGTCTTTTTCTCTCAGAAGTGGCCTTCTGTGATATCTTTACACACTTCCCATTCTTAGTTTCCAGAGCATTCAAAATCTCCTTGTAATTCCACAAGTTGCTGGGTAGGACTCTGTAGCTAGTTTTGCAGTGGGTCTTGTAGAGTAGCCAGGAAGCTTTTGGAAGATTGGATTCTCTCAACCTGGTGGGCTGAAAAGGGTACGTGGGCACTGTGTGGACAGTGGTGGCCGTGGATGTGCAGGGTCCAAAGGAGGAGAAGCCAGCGTGAACTGAGGTCTGGAAAGATGTGGGATGCAAGGAAGGCCTTGAAGATGGGCGGGAATTTGCAAGGGAGGTGGAGGATGGGGGAGGGATGTGAGTGTTCTGTATCTGGCAAGCATTCTCATTCCTGATTCCATACATTCTTAATGGATTATGACAGTTTTTTTCTTGTTCCAACTTTGTACTTTCCTAGGAACATAGACTGCTGTCCCTCTCATTCTTTATACGTCCCCACTGGGCAGCTGCCCTCTATGCGTCTTTCTTCAGAGAATTCTCCAAACTTCATAAAGAGGAAGTAGGTGGAAGGGGCCCCTCTGCTGAGCCCAAGTATTTTTACTTCCTCAGTAAGCAGAGAAAGTAAGGGGGACCCAGACCCTCACTACTGTCCTTCTTCTTTAAACTCAGAAATATCTCTTCACACATTTTATTAACTAGAGATGTCAGGTTTTGCAAGTGTAAAACATTCCCAAAAGTGTGAAGCTGCCTCAGCTCTTCTTTGGAGTGCAGTGATTTAATTAGATAAGCATTTAGCTGCTGCCAAGAGTTCTGGGAGTGGAGTTTTATTTGGAGCAGGAAGAATTCTGGGCAGGGTCAGGAAGGCACCCGTAAGTCCCTTGCTCAGTAGCTGTCCTCTAGTGGGGCTCATGGTGACACGCTGGGACAGCTGTAAATGTCCTCAGGGTCTGCATAGTCTGGGCCACTGAGGTCTGGCCTTTTGGGTCAGTCTTTGTAACCAGTGTCCCGGGAGAAGACAAAGTTTAGATGAAGGGTGGGGTTATATATGAATGTTCCAGCTCCTGTTTCTATAGGGTACATGGGATGTCTCTATAGCTGTGTGTGTTACCACACAATAAAAGATGAACAGACAGATGTGAGGTGCTGTTGGGGTCATAGGAGAAGGTGACAAGGGTTGGCTGAATTGAGTCTGGCTGTGTCCCTGGCCAGGTTTATATCCTCTCCTCCCCCTCCCCCACTTTCCCTGACTCAGGCTGTGGAGAACTTCATCTACTCCTGTGCCGGCTGCTGCGTGGCCACTTATGTTTTGGGTATCTGTGACCGACATAATGACAACATCATGCTGAAGACTACCGGCCACATGTTCCACATAGATTTTGGCCGTTTTCTGGGCCATGCCCAGATGTTTGGCAATATCAAGCGGTAAGTAGTTTCCAGAAGCTGGATGTGTGTGGGGGTATGATGGGCAAGCCAGTCAGGATGGGGGGTTCTGAGCGGAGATGCAGGTCTGTGATGGAGGGGCAGCCACAGAGCATCACCCTTGGGCTGAGCAGCTTCCAGGAAGAGCGGATTGATGAGGTAGGGTCTTTGCAGGGTCTTGCAGAAGAGGATGGGGGCCTGGGGAGATCACTCAGCGGTCTAAGCACCTGCCTGGCAAGCACAAACACCTGAGTTCAATCCCCTGTACCATATGCCATGCCAGCCCCAGAACCCCGGCCACCAAGTCCGGGTGTGGTGGTGTACACCTGTAATCCCGGAGCTGGGGAGGCGGAGACAAGTCCAAGCTGTGTAGTGAGATCCTATACCAAATGAATAAATAAATAATGTTAAAAATATGTAAAAAAGAAGAGAATAGGGCTGATGGTTCTTTCTCCTTGCTGAGCAGTGAACAAAGTGACATAAACCCAAACACCACGCATGGAGACATGGCTAGGCCCCCAGGAGAGAATACTGCTGGCCCACAGTTAGGGAACTTCTCTCTCTGGGCATCTCTTCAATTTTTGAGATGAGGTCTCTGTCCATGGTTTGGGCTGGCCTTGAACTTACTATGTAACCGAGGGTATCTCCTAAAACTGACTGCAAATTGTTGGAAATGCCTCTTAGAATTCACTTTGTGGTTTTGCTTTCTCACAGGTCTTTTTCTTAGGCCTATGAGAAGGTGCCACAAGACAGAAAAAACTATAAAAGACCTAATAATGTTTCTTTTAACCTTAGATACTTGCATATCTAAGAGGCTGGTGCTACTCCTTGGTGTGGTAGCTTAGGAAGTGAACATGAATTCACTTGTATTTAGAGAAGGCGTCAGATCAAGGCAGCTCTGTCTACACCAAGTGCTCTTAAAATAAATTGCTAGAAGCAGTTTGGATCTAAGATCCCAGGAGTTTTTGAAGCTGTCACTGTTCACCCATAATGTAAGTAGAAATTAAAGAGTTGTGCCAAGGCAGATGGGATGACTGGATTAAACATCCTTTCTTTTAAAAAGAGCGATCTTGAAGACGAAGAACTTCATGAAGGTGACTTTGATGAATACTGAAGGAATAATATGTGAAATTTCTTAAATAAAAACTTAATTAGCACAACAGGTATGGTGGTGCAAACCTGTACTCAACACTTGGGAGGCTGAGGCAGGAGGGTTGCTGTGAGTTCAAGGCCAGGCTCAGCTATACAGTGAATTCAAGGCCAGTCTGAACTTCATAGGGAGGCCCTGTCTCAAAAAAAAAAGAAAAAAAAAAAAAAAGAAGTTTAGGGGAATAAAAGCAAGTTAGAGCACTGAGGGGAGCCTGCCCCACTCTGACCTTCTTCCCTGTTTCCCTTGACCCAGGGACCGTGCCCCCTTTGTCTTCACCTCGGACATGGCCTATGTCATCAATGGGGGTGACAAGCCTTCCAGCCGCTTCCATGATTTTGTTGACCTTTGCTGCCAAGCCTACAACCTCATCCGCAAGCACACCCACCTCTTCCTCAACCTCCTGGGCCTGGTGAGGGCTGCACCCCTTTCTGAAAACCTCCTTCTCATCATCTGGCCCCACTGTTCCGGGGTTGTTGTTTTCTCTTCCTTTCCTTCCTTTCCTTCCCCCCTTCATAGTTCCCCTTCCCATTTGAGTATTTTCTTCTTATTTTGCAATGTCTATTTAACATTTTGGTCCTTCTTTACACTTCTGGTTTCTCACACGAGGGGAAAATGCGGTATTTATACATGTCTAGTTTGTTTCACTTAAGATAGGTTCTCAGTAGAATAAGCACTTCTCTGGCAAGTGCAAGGGTCTGAGTTCAATTCCTGGTTCTGCCAAAAAAAAAAAAAAAAACAAAGATATGCTCTCAAGGTGCAGCCACTTACCTAGACTTATTCTTCTTTGTGGCAGGGTAGTGCTGTACTGTTTTTTAAACCCATATTTTTATCCTTTCATTAGTTGTTGGGCATTTGGGCTGTTTCCAAGATTTAGCCATTATTAACTGTGCTGCTATAAACATGGGTGTTCATATATCTCTATAGTATGATGCTTTAACTCTTTTGGGAAGATCCCAAGAAAGGGAATAGCTGGGTTAAGAAGAACTTCTAGTCCTAGTTTTTGAGGCATCTCCACACTGATTTCCACAGTGGTTACACCTGTTTGCCACCATTCTTAAGACTGCCCTAGTTTGTCTCAGAGAATTCCTGGAGATCTGCTCCTTTGAGCCCCAGTGAGTGGCTGTCTGCCCCGGTAGGGGCAGGGATCCAGCCTGCCTGGGGATGTATGTGTAGGTGTCTGTACTCCTGTTTCAACCCCTTTATTCCTGTGGCCCTCCAGCCATGGCCCATATCTGTCCACCACCCTCTAGAAGGATCAGAGAACCTAGTTGTAGGAAATCTTGCTTTAGGTGGGGAAGAAGCAGGACTTACTGCTGTGACAGGTACCCTCTCTGCCTCTTTCCTCCTTCCAGATGTTGTCCTGTGGGATCCCCGAGCTCTCGGATCTAGAAGACCTCAAGTATGTGTATGATGCCCTGAGGCCCCAGGACACAGAGGCCAATGCCACTACCTATTTCACTAGGTAACATCCGTGCTGAGCTGGGTGTCCCCTACATAATTCCCAGGCTGCCTGGTTGGCAGGTGTGGGCTAGAGAGCCAGGAAAGACTTAGTACAGGCTCTGGGTAGAGCCTAAAGCTGGATCTGTTGTCCCAGCTTTGCCTCTGACCTGTGAAATCATTTTGCTTCCTTCAGCCTCAGTTTCCCACCTCTGTCTTGGTGCTAATCCTTGCATACAATCAGGCACAGGGGACCATGGTTCAATCCCTAGTTCCACAACCGTACCAGACCCACCCTTAAGGCAGCCTGAGCTAACAAAAAAAACAATCTCAATTTCTCTCAATCTCTCTCCCTCCCTCCCTCCCTTTCTCCCACCTTCCCTCCTTCCCCCCTCTCAATTTTTTTGAGGCAAGGTGTCTATATGGAGCCCAGGCTGGCCTGAAACAAACAGCAATCTTCCTGCCTCAACTTTTTTCTTTTTAATTTATTTGGTAGAGGGTCTCACTATGCAACTCAGACTCATTAATGATCTTCCTGTCTCAGCCTCCCCAGCACTGGGATTACAGGTGTAAGCTACCATGCCCCATTTCCATGGCTGGTACAACATGCCAGGGGTTCTGGAACCAGCTCGGCATGTGGTACCAGAGAATGAACCTGGATCTGGGTCCTTGCACTTGCCAGCCACATGCTTAAACCACCTGCCTGACTCCTCATGAGCTGGGATTATAGATCTGCACCATTATGCCTGGCTCAAGGCTATTGTCATCTCTCTCATCTTCTTGCCAAAGACTTTTTCTACAGGGAAGTGAATAATACAGATTTTGAAATCACCTTTAGCCCTCTGGATGACACCTGTCCTCTTTCAAGGGCATTCACCTTTGAGCTGAAATTTCAGAAGCCAGGAGTGGTGGTGTTCACTTGTAGTCTCAGTACTCAGAAGGCCAAGCAAGGAGGAGCACCATGACTGTGAAGCCAGCTTGGGTTAAGGCCACTTTGAACTATATGTTGAGACCCTGTCTCTAAGTAACTTAAGGGGCTGGATGGCTCAGTGGAATAAGCGCTTGCCTGGCAAGCACAAGGGTGTGAGTTTAATCCCTCGTTCTGCCAAAAAAAGAAAAAAAGAATGGGTCTAAATAACTTAAATAAATCTATTAAATCTCTGGATTGGTCAGTGCTTGGGGAGATCCCATATACTGAACCTTTTTTTTACATTTATTGGATATTTATATGTGTGTGTGTGTGTGTATCTTCAATTCATCATAAGGAATTTGTAGTATATGATATATCTTGATTCCTTATTTTTTTTCTGATTCTTATCCCTTCAAACCCTTCTTCTTTTCTTTATTTACAAAGCTTGGTTTTATTTTATCTTCCTTTTTTCATCTTGTTCCCCCTTCCTTTCTCCTTAGTTCCCCTTTCCTTTGAACAATTTCTTCCTATTTTACAATATCTATTATAATTCTGGTTCTTATTTATACTTTCAGTTTCTCACACCACAGCGACTGCAGTGTTTGCACATACTGCAGTTTGTGTGTCTGATTATTTCACTTGAGTATAGTCTAGGGCTAAGGAGAGAGCTCAGCAGCATGAGTGCCTACCTGGCAAGAGCAAGGTCCTGAATTCAATACCATGTACCAAAGATTAAAAAAAAAAAAAAAAAAGCAAAACAAAAAAGTATGTTCTTGAGGTCTCCCCATTTAGCAAGTTTATCAACCTTTATAGCTAAGTGGTACTCCATTATATTAAAAATCTACTTTTTTGTCTGTTTACCAGTTGATGGACATTTGAGCTATTTCCAAGATTTAGCTATTACAAACTATGCCGCTGTAAACATGGGTGTGTGTATGATGCTTTTAATTCTTTGGAGAAGATACCAAGAAGGAAAATAGCCAGGTCAAATGGAACCTGTAATCCTAGTTTTTTGAGGAATCTCAACACTATTTCTGCAGTGGTTGCACCAGCTTACACTCCCACAAACAGTGGAGAAGGGTTCCTTTTCTCCAGTGTTCTGCCAGCATTTGTGATTGATAGATTTCTTGATACTAGCCATTCTTTCTGGAATAAGATGGAGTCTCAGCATTGTTTTAATTTGCATCTCTGAAATGACCAGTGATGTGAACTTCAGGTGAAGAAGTACAAATTGAGCCTTTAATTCACTCTGACAACACAATTCAGACATCTGAGTGTTAAGTCTCCAGTGTCCTCATTCCTCCTTTCTTTGCTTTGACTGCCTTTGACTTAGATGGACAGAGAAGGGACAGCAGATGCAATCCCAGGATTCATAGGAACAAACTGCATATGATAGTTGTCTGCCTACTCTCTGAGGGTCTCATACTGGGAATTTCTGTTTACCTCGGGAGTTGAGGATGAGGACCGTGGTTAGCCCTGTCTCAGCAGGGGATGTGTCCATGGTTACAGCCTTTTCTTCCCATCATCCACCTGCCCCACCAGGTTGATTGAGTCAAGCCTGGGCAGTGTAGCCACAAAACTCAACTTCTTCATCCATAACCTGGCTCAGATGAAGTTCACAGGCTCTGATGACCGGCTGACTCTTTCCTTTGCCCCTCGAACACACACTCTCAAGAGCTCTGGCCGCATCATTGATGTTTTTCTCTGCCGTCATGAGAAAATCTTCCATCCCAGCAAGGGCTATGTAAGTTTTTTTTTTTCTTTCCTCTCCTGTCTCCTCCTCACTCTGCTGGGGTTCTACCTTTCCCTACTCACACAGTGGGCAGTGGTGCTCACCAAGCTTCCTAGTCTGGAGCAGCTCCAGGCCACTGGCTTCTCCCTTCCCCAGATGACCTGGGTAGAATCAGGGAACGGACCAGGGGTAATTCCCACCAAGTCACAGGCCCTATACGGTGTACACTGGAGAGTTTTGCTCCCAGATTCCTGCATATGCCCTGTCCAATCCATCCTATTCTCCCCTGGAGATACTCCTGCTCTGCCTTCTGGAAAGCATCCCCAACCGCAGTACATGGGCATGCTTCTGTTCCCTATTACCTCCTTCACTGGATGCATAGGGTCTAAGACACATCTATGATTTGGACTTTTGCAGATATA
>PVKA01013309.1:0-55273 GCA_004027165.1 Ctenomys sociabilis | reverse complement strand
TTGTTTTTTTTTTTTTTTTTTTTTTTTTTTTTGTCTTTTTGAGACAGGGTCTCACTATGCAGTTCAGGCTGGCCTTAAGCTCACTTTGTAGCTCAGGCTGGTCTCGAACTCACAACAATCCTCCTGCCTCAGCCTCCCGAGTGCTGGGATTACAGGCCTGCGCCACCACGCCCGGCTGATTTTTGTTTTTGATGGAACTGAGGATTGAACTCAGGCCCTTGGGCTTGCCAGGGAAGTGCTTACTCTACTGATCCATCTCCCTGGCCACCATTTATTGGTTTGTTTTTTGTTTGTTTGTTTGTTTTTCTGGAAGCATTTGGAAGCTTCCACTGTTATAAAGAAGGGTGCTCATATATAGCTGTGGCGTGAGGTTTTGGAAGTTCCTGTTATTGAACCAATAAACTGAAAACAAAGCGATTAGTCCTTAGTGTGGGCAGGCATCATAAAGCCTCTGAGGGCCTCTGTCAACCAAGAAGGTAAAGTGAAATAATTTCTCCCTTTGCATAATGGAGAGTCCATCTTTTCCTGCTGTGAGAAATTCCTGGATGCTAGAGAGCTGGACAATAGGATACAATGATCTCAGTCACTTTCACAGTTCTCCAAAGCTTACCAATGGCACATTGTGGAATTTCTGGACCTTCGTAGTCTGGTTAGAAAGTGACAAACTTTTTAATATATTTGTTAATATTACAATCATTCTCTGTCTTTGTAGACCACAGAAGTGGTGTTCTACTGCAAGTAACCCCCAACAGGTGCACATCTAGAATATACAACTAATATCTGCACCATCTATTTGAAAAAAGAGAATTGTCTCCATAAATGACCAGGAGAACTAACCATATAGATTATCCAAATGGCCAGTAAATATGTATGCTGATCATTATTAACCAGAGGCAGGAAAGATACATACACTATTATTATTATAATACACAAATTTTATTACTAAAGCTGCTGATAAAAACAATTTTAAGACAATTATACAATCTCAAGTAAGCTTCCCCTTTATACATTATTAAAAAGAGAATGAACATTTCAGTCACCTTTGCAAATGCATTGGTATCCATTTTGAAATTTGAAAATAGATATTTACCAATTCTAGAAATTTTATCCTTACTGACCAGACATGTTCAGATGTATATATTAAGAAAAATGGGCTGGGACTGGTGGTGTACACCTGGAATTCTGGCATTTGGCAGGCTGATGCAGAAGGACTCTTGTGAGTTCAAGATCAGCCTGGGCTATAAAGTGAGCTCAAGGCCAGCCTGAGCTACATAGTGAGACCCTGTCTCTGGGAGAGAAGATAAGAGAAGAAGAGAAGAGAAGAGAAGAGAAGAGAAGAGAAGAGAAGAGAAGAGAAGAGAAGAGAAGAGAAGAGAAGGAGATCAGTATATTAATATAGCTTTAATTTTTATATCTTGTGGTTACTTTCTTGTTGCAAGATCAGAAAAATACCTCAGGATGTACCCTGGTACCATGTACAGCATCTTGTAGAAGTTTTGTCAGTGTCAGCCTTCTGGAGAGTCAACGCTCTTGCTTGACCAATTTGCTCTCTGTGAAAGCCTGAGAGACTTTTTCTTTCTAGGTGACTCTCCTTAGGCACACTCCATTATCAGTTACTTTCCTCTGTAGTCCCATAATCTCCTTAATAAGAAAATTTGGGACACCACTTGGGTTTGTAATAATATTGTTTAGACAAGCGATGTCTAAACAATAAAGATGATGTTTACATCTTGTCCTCTAAATAACTACTATGAAGACAACAATATGCAATGTATTAATTATTGTAACTGTCCTACTACCCTATTTTGAAACTTTTATTGATATTTTATCTTTTTTTCTCATAAAATGAATAAAATAATGAAAAAGGAAAGAAAAATGTGCAAATAAAAGTGACCAAACTTGGGAAAAAAGTGTCTATCAGTAAAAAAGGATAAACACAAACTATTAAATTGCTTAAAATTATAAAAACACCACCTTACAGACCACTCAAAGTAACAATGCAGAGAAAGGAATTGAAACAAATGAAAATTACATAAATATGAGTAAATTTCACAATCGTAATTAGAGGCAATGAAAATAAATAAAATTATATTTTTTAAACTTCCACCTAGCATAAGAATGGGAGGAATTAATTTAAATATGGGTGCAAACTAAAGTGGTGAAAACATACAAAATCCACATCAGTATCCAAGAGGCCTACAATCAGTTACGATCACCTGCGAGAAAAGAGATGAAATTGGAGAGAAAATGTGACAGAATCTCTGCTGCCATCGCAATGCTTGTGTTCTTAACATTTTCCAGCCAGAAAAATATCCACTTTCTATATAACTGCAATGGTGCAGTTATGTCATCTTACTATTTGCGTTTTTCATGTGCTTCATAGTTAAAAAATAAAACAACTTATAGTGAATGAGTCAGGAAATCATTAAATCATGCCCTATCACTGCTTAAAGCTTAATGTATTTAAACATTAAAAAAAACACTCAGAATCTTGACAATCAGAATCATCTCCCACATTTTACTCCACAGTTCTACACATGACACCATCAGTTTCAAGGTAATTATACACAATCCCTGTTTTTTATGAAGCAGAATAGTAAAATACTTTAAAATTTGTGAGATCCAAATTTCAGTCCCAGACACTCAGGTTATTGTTTATGTGGCTTCAAGCAAAATTATCTTCCCACCAGTATATTCTGGACCTGAAAATGGAGATTCTACTACAAATAAACTCTTAGAATTAAATGATAAGATTTAAAAATTTATTTCATAGCACATATTTAAATGTTGATTGCTTTCTTCTTTTTTTTCCTAAGTGGAAATCCAATATATATAATTGTTCTTTCTCAGCTTTAATTTAGAACCTTTCCATAATGTTTCAAGGAAGAGAAAGAAGCTTTCCTCCATGGAGTAATAGGCAAAACTATCAAGTACCTTGGGCATCATGAATAAATTCAGCACACAAAGCTGACTCAACAAACAAAAAATTCAGCAATCAAGTCAGAACTCCGACAAAAGTAGGATACTGCTCAGAGTAACAATGACCCTATCATTGCAAATATTACTGAGTACATATTCTACAGCAATTTCAGTATCATGCTTTGTTCTTTCTAACTTTCTAAATAAGAATTTATTATTTATTTATTTACTTACTCTTTTGTGGAACTGGGTATTGAACTCAAGCCCTTGGGCTTGCCAGGGAAGTGCTTGTTCCACTGAGCCATCTCCCTGGCCCAAACATTTTGAATTACATTTTCTTTTAGCAGTACCAGGGTCCAAACTCAGGACCTTGCACTTGCCAGGCAGGTGCTTATGCCACTGAGCTATAGCATTGGCTCCTCTAAATAAAAATTTTAAGGCACCCCCCCAAAAAAAAGTCCCCTTAGCTTTTTATCCTCCCCAAACCACCCAATGTAAACTTCTGTCTATGACAAGACCTTTCCTGAACACAACACTTTTTCCCACTAGGTGGTCTTGCGCACTACAGCAACTTGATGTATCAAAATGTGCCTTCCGATGTTCTCTTGCTTGTTGTTGGTTGGGCAAATAGGCATTCCAGGTTTATCACCTCTTCTGGATGGAATCTGTCACTCTCTCATCTATGAGCCAGTTTTCTCTCAAGCATAAACTATTTTGGCCACCTTATTTGACTTTTTACTTTTGTCTTTCCTACAGCCAATTCAATTGAATATTTATTAGTCCAAAATACTCTTGCTGAAACAATACTATTTATCATCTATCTAAATTTACACATTCATTTTAATACTTAGTGAGTGGAACACTGTCAGTAGCTGTTATCTCAAGAGACAAGATACATCCTTTGTGCTATTGAACCAATTGTAAGCTATGATAGAACTGAATGTTCAGAGATAAGGTGCCAAACGCAGGACTGAAAGTGGAAAAGCAATTTTCTTTTATGGTTCATATCATAGAGTGTCAAAATTTTTTAATTCTTTTGTTTTGTCTTAAATGAGGGTTGTGAGCAAAATCTCTGTTTTGATAGCTGGAATCTCTGAAATAAGTCTCACAGGAATTCATAGAAAGCATATCTAGTCAGAGCAATGTTTAGAAAATATAAGTTTGTACCTTGTCATTAGATCTCACGTTTCAAATTATCACTGCTATAAGAAGACTAGATTTCTTGCTTTCTTTGTTTAATTCAATAGATCCTTTTCATTTGTGCTTCTTAAAAAGTAGTTTTTAAATTGTATTTTACATAACATGACACATAAATTGCACATTGTGGAAAGAATTGTCTGCCTCCCTGAATGAAACCATTTTAATCTCAAGAGTTTTATTATCTGTTAAAATCTATTTAAATATAGGCATTCAATTTTACATTACTTGACATTTATGGGAAAGCTATTTTACAGTAGAAGGTTTCTGAATAGACAAGATCACAACAAATATTCAAGGTTATATGACAGGCTAGATTGAAAAATATGGAGAAAGAATGATCTAAAATTTCTAGGTACATATATATATATATATGTTGGATCAGAGATCTGGTAATATATTATATGACCTTGAAAATTACAACTATGATATGCATTAATAATAGACTACCTATTTGAATTTATCATTATTGACACTAATTTAACATGTTGTTTTAAATATATAACTGCATTACTTACTATCAACTCTGGGGAACAGAGACATTCATCTACCATATGAAATTTTCTCTTACCAATTTAGGTATTTTTAGTAGAAAATTATAGCCAATTTTTTAGTTGAATTGTCTAGAAAGACAATGTAAATATACCACATAACCCTGGAGGGCTCTGCAGTTTTTCTTTTTTTCTCAATGATACAGAAAAACAAATACTGAGAAAATTTTTAGATGCAGAAAGAGAATTCTTTAAATATTTGCTCAATTTGTCTGTTCCTGTGCGGATTAAAAGAGACTGAGAAATGGGCTTCTTCAATCAGAATTCGTACCACTGGCCTCACACATCTGATGCATGACAATTCAAGCTGGGATTTTTATGAAAAAGAAAAAAATAAAAACCAAATCACCACGAGCTTTTAAATTACACAGAAGAATCTGCATGAAACTTCTATTCATCAAATGGCTGCTGAAAAATGAGGTAATTACCTAAAATAATTTGCATGTTAGGAGCTAATACAGTATTACAAAGTAAAGTCCAGTTGTGGAAGCAATGCATAATTTCCTGATTAATGTCTCATGGACAATATTCTTCCATGCTCTGTCAGAGTCCAAATAACAATATGGTCAATCAATCAAATTAAAAAAAATAAAAAACACAGACAAGAAATGAGTTCAGCTCTAATAAATCATGATTTGAACTCAGTGAAATTTAGAGTTATGACAACTAATCACAGTATATTGTGTTTTTAAGGAAAAACATTCAGTTCTTAATTGGTATAATTATAGATCTTCAGTGATTCAAGATTAGTGTGTGAAGGCAAAAATCATTTTTTAGCTCGTAAAATGTCATCTATTAAGTTATTGAAGAAAGCCTCGTATTAAAATATCAATCTGTAGCACACAGCTCTGCCAAAACTTACGATTTGAGCGATATTTAGTCAGGAATGTCAGTGAAGTAGTATTGCCAAATTTCCTACAGAAAGATTAGGAAACATTTCTCTTATTGCAAAGTGGAAGCACTGCTTCTAGAAGGAGAATTGATCTCCTCTGTCACCTGAACGCAGGTGTGGTGACAAACAAAGGAGAAGCAAGTGAGGCAAAGACAGTGTCATAAATACACAGGACGCAGCAGTGAGCTCTGACCCAAGTCACTTATGAACAGATTCAAAACAGACATTCTGCCACTCTTCCGTTCTTCACTTCTTGTGCAAATGTTGAGACTTTTTAAAATATTAACACTATGTATGGGATTCAGCAGGAGTTTTCTTTGTTGGTAAAAATGGGGAGGGGAATAGAGGGATGGTTGCTTCAAGCTAATGTCATTTTTTCTTTCTGAGGGGTGGAAAAATAAATACCCAAAATTACTGTTATGGTTATTTTGACCCAGCTGAATAAGAAATATCTTTTTTACTTCGTCTCAAGAAAATATTTGATAAGTGAAGAAAGTAATATGTGTCATGTGACCAGCTGTTATTACTGGTCCTAGGATTTTGTAGTTTTCACCTTGGGTAAGTGACCTTGAAGGAATCCAACCACTGCCATCCTAGCCTGGGCAGAAAGCACTGGAAAGCCGCACTCAGAGTCCGGCAGAGCAGCACCAGGTGAATCAGCCCTACTGCCGCTGCTAGCAACTGTTTGCTCTGTTCCTTCCGAGGCTCATTCTTGGGCAACCATTACTCAAAACTAGCCCATGGTAGGTAGCTACCACTTGGCTCCCCTTCACTGAACTTCTCTCATGACCGAAAATGAGAGGCACTCTGTTTGATCATGCTGATCAAAGTATCAGCATGCTCTCTCGCAGATTTGCTCTAAATAAACCCATCCCATTAGGTGATAACTCTGTTTCTTTTTCTCCTTTTTCCTTAACATAAGCAATCTCCTTCAGGGCTTTTTTTTTTAATCAGAAAGCTGGAAACAATAACAAAACATATCGTAGTAGATGGATGAAAGTGCTGATAGGAACAACGCAAGTGATCACTAGTGGAGAGTATTTAGCACAGTCACTGGTACTAGTAACTGCTAAGTTTACAAGACATACTCTGTTGCCTGGCAAGTTCAAGGGCCTGAGTTCAATCCCTGGTTCTACAAGAAAACAAAACAAAACAAAACAAAACTCTGTTCTGTTATTGAGTCTGCCTCATATGTTCATTTCCTAAACTCCAAAACAGAATAATATCCCCATCTGATATATTTCTTGAAACCATTAAATGGATTAGTGGACCAGCATTCTCAAATAATCCATAAGTACTCATATACATAAGTACGCAACATTTTACTAAATCACTCATTGGTAGACATACAGTCTTTCTAAGCCCAATTTAAATTTAATTAATTTTAAGTTATTAAATGAACCACACTGTATGTGTCCAATACTCACTTTAGAGTTTCTCAAGTTGGCTAAGACAGATTAGGTTATTTCTGTCATTTCAATGAATTGTAACAGATATAGGCTAAAAAGAAGATACATAGGAAAAGATATTCATTTTATAACTGGAAAAATGGGTTACAAAGTTGGGAAAATTTAGTTTGTAGAAGATATTTAACTTCTGTGGTACATACCTTCACATTGGCTCTGATTGTTTCAAGCATAATTTCTTTATATCTGGAATCATATTTTTTAAATTTATAAAATAATAATATTAAAAACATTTTAAATTTTCACCACACTGACAAGTTAGCAAGAAAGAATGATCAAAGTACCTGTTTAGTAGTACCAGGTAGAATTCACTTGTGGCAATAACTCAATTAAAAGAAAAAACATTAGACTTCAAGTGATTCATTGCTGAAACAAAATTGTAAAGCTTTGGAAATCTATAAATTATTTTGCCTATGATAAATGTGAACAGCCTGAAAATTATCTCATAAACCACTTGGCAGCTGTCACCAACAATATACTAGCATAGTTAATATCTATTAAAAATACCATTAATTAAATAAAAAATAATTATCAATTTGTCTGGTGATAGTGAGCTTCCATTACAAAGTTCTGTGGCCATTTTTTTCTTCTATATTTTCATCCCCTGTCCTGGGTTTCTTTGGACTATGCAATACTAATGATCCTTTCTTAAATATAAAAACATACCTTCTATCAATTTAGAACACAAACTTTAACTTTTATACCTCCATAGTATTACTTTGCAATATACTCCTAGTGTATCTCATTCCCAATCAGAATTTCTTCCTTGATTTTATCATACATTTTAGTTTTAATTGTTTATTGTATTTTTGCTTTATTCTCTTCAGATCTCACTTATATACTCATGAAAGTGCCTCCTTTGAGCATTAGTAAAAACTTCTTTTTTTAATGTATTCAATACAGGGTCTCACCACATAGCTCAGACTTGAAGGGCCCCTCCTGCGTGCAGCCTCCCAAGCACTGGGATTACAGGTTTGTGTCGTCACACCCAGTCTCAATGGCTGGTTCAGCATGGCCGGGGGCATGTCAGAGATTGCTCTCCACTCCCTGGGCTTGGCTAAGCAGTCAGTTACTCTACTGAGAATCTTGCTGGCTGTTCATAAGAACTTTCCATTTGCGAACTTGGTTAAAGTTTGTTTTATTTTTTACAAGTGCCATAGCCTAAAGCCAAATTTTGTGAAACTGAATTGATCCTACTTTCCTTCAGTTTTGACTTACAAAGCACATCTATTCAAGTAGACACAAGCCCATTGCATGTCTCCATTTCTCTACTTTTCACTAAGCAACACCTGATAATAATTATCCAAGCTTATCTACCTCAGATGCAATCACCAGGATGTGAGTTGGACCCTTCTCGCTCCCATCAAATACAATATAATTGCATTTCCCTTTCTAGATGTGTACTTTCCACACTTCGTTTATATCTACAGGAATTCTCAAATAGCTCCTATAATAACTAATGTTACCTATTACCTGATTAATTTCCAATGTGTTATCTATACATTTTTTCTTAAGTATATATTTCGGTACTATTTAAAATCTATCAAGTCTCATGACTTTGCGGACTTTTAGAAACACTTCAGTGTGTGCCATAAGGCCCACATCCTGGCTCCTATTTTTCTTGCTAGGCCCATCTTCCACTGTTCTCCTGAAATGTCCATGACTCTTCACATGTCAATGTAGAACTGTTTTCACAGTGTGATTTCCCCTTTCATTTTCCTGATAATCATTAGGTATGCTCTGCAATCTTGCCAATGTTTATTGTCTTGAAATACTTAATATTCCATATCTTTCTAAATGCATTTCAATTTGATGCATTTTTTTTTTCTCTTCCTTGGTACACTAATTTTAAATTAGTGATTTGCTTGGCTAGACATTCCTTCTTTAAAATCTTATTCTTATAACATCTATAATGGACAGATTTTAACATGACACCTACAGTATATTATTTATTTATTTAGAAAGCCATTTCTTTTTCTTTTTTTTTTTTTTTATTTTAGGGAAGGGTGTACAACGTGTTCAGAGTCTCATTACTAGTTCAGACTCGTAGTAATCCTCCTGCTTACAGCCTCCGAAGTGCTGAGATTATAGGCGCATACCACCAAGCCCAGTCTCAATTGCTGTCTTAGCACACCCCACGGCGGGGCCAGCACCTGCTTGCAGGTACTTTAATCTGTTGAGCTATTTGGCCAGCCCTTAGAAAGCCATTTCTAATTATTGAATTATTCACTAAGGTATGTCAGCTAAATTCTGAGAATAAAATAGTGGTATGAATAAAACAATGATAATAAAATAAGATTCACACATAAAATTAAAATAACAAGCTTCATGCTGGGTGTGGAGGCACTTGGAAGTCTGAGGCAGGAAGGTCAAGTTTAAGGCCAGTCTAGACTTCATAGTGAGCACAACCAGCCTGAGTGAAATGGGAGTACCTCTGTGACAAGAAAAACAAAAATAACTAGACGCATCAAGGATAAATGCATGAAATATTTTCTTCCCCCAGACTTTCTAAACTACAAATCTCTGTTTCTTCATTTTATTTTTTCTTTCTTGTCTTTGTGGATTTACTCCTGAGTTCTGGATCTTGTAACACAAGAATAATGCAGAATAATACTTTTCTTCTTCTACTTCTTCACTGTATTTGAAAATTCTTAGGGATCCCACGTGGTTTTATTGCTTTAAATATCATGCATTTCTCTCAAGACTACTACCTTGTTCCCATGTTACAGTACAGGCTTCATTCTCAGCTACATACTCAATATTAATTATTATTTCAAATTGCATATTTTAGAAGCAGAGGTATAGAGATTTCCTAGGAGAATGTGTTGTGCTACATACATAACATTTCAATTTCTCTAATAGTGTAGAACTTTGAAATTTCAACTCAATATATTTGTAGTTTTAAGAAAAATCTATAACTACAACCTCAGTGTATTTTCAAGGATTCAACCAAATGCAGATCAAAAATATTTCTAAACAAATTTTAAAACTGTATCTAAATTCAACATGAACTGACTTTTTCCTTTTCATTCCTTAAATTGGAAAATAGAATGTGGGAATATTGCAAGAGAAGAAAATACTGTACATATCTAGAGGAATCACATTACCAAGTGAAGTGTAACAAGTAAAGAAACATTTCCCAGTAGGTTGTCCCATAAACCTTGATGAACCCTGACAAAACAACTATTCTTATGACTAACAAAGTAGATAGCACTGCTGAAAGATGATTAACCTTCTTGATATCTCATTTTTCCATCTGTGAAATCTACTGCATAAAGATAGAATAGAGCAAACAGAATTTTCTTAACATATTAGACCATATAATCTATTTATCGGGTTCTTATGGAAATAGGATTTTAGAAAGAAATCTTTGGAGAAATGATGAATGGAAAGGAATTCAGTATCTGGAGCCTTACTGCCTTTCATTGTGGTACAATAACATGTATGTGAAAAAATAGTATAAAACGAAGCACGAAGACCAGCCAAATAGCTCGGTGGAGTAAAGCACCTGCTTAGGCAGAGGCAGTGGTCAGGGTTCCAACCCCCGTGTGCCATGCAGGCCCTTCTCCTGGGGCACACTGAGACTGCCATTGAGATTGGGCATGGTGGTGCGCACCTGTAATCCCAGCTCTTGGGAGAGTGAACACAGGAGGATCACTACAAATTTGATCTATGTATTGAGACCCTGTAGACTCTGTGCTAAAATACAAACTAAAGTAAAATAAAATAAAGAGCTGGTGAGGATGTTTTTAGTGTTGTATAAGTAGGGCTATATATTTCCATCACAAATTCAGAAAGAGTCAAGCGTTCTGTAGGTGACAGTAACAAGAACAAAGACTTCTCAGGGTTAAGGAGAAGGCTGGGTGGAATAAGTGCTTCCCCTGGCAAGTGCAAGGGCCTGAGTTCAACCACAGATTCTGCCAAACAAACAAAATAAGAACAAAGACTTCTCAAGTTCAACAAAATATATGAAATGGACTTGTAATTATAAAGTATATTTGTTTTTCATTGTATCTTTTAATTAAGAATACAGTTAGACTTGTGTTCTATAACATTTTATTATATGTGGTAATAAGAATTCCTAGAAAAGAATGTTCTAGCAAAATTATTGAATAAGTATAGCATAACATGATTGCAAGGGCCTAGGATATGAAATTAGAAAATTTCTCTAAGTGGTCAGAATTTTCAGTGGAAAAAATGAACATGAGTGATGATGGATTATTATCTGCGGGTCCCACTCTGTGGGAAAGGGATGAAAGTGAAGAGCACAGTTTTATATTTCTATGCCAGGAGTCAATGTCAATGTCATGTTTAATGCAAAACACTCTGATATGTAATAATTTGGTTCATTATCATCTTTAGTTCATTTATTCGTCTAATACCACTTACAATTAGGACCACACCAGGTACGGATACTTACATTTAAATAAGTTTATAAAAAGACAAGTTGAATTATCCTGGTTATATGAATTGCAGATTAGACTATCTCTATGTCAAAAAGATCATAGCTATGATTATGCTGTTTTCTTTTTGCCCTAAAAGTTTAAATTTCTAAGAGAGGAAATGACATTGTATAATTTAGAAATCCTCAGAAAAAACTGAAGATATTTTCCCGCACTTTTTCGTTACTGCATGTTGGTCATGCAGATAAATGGGGCTTTGCTTTGCCAGATTTGTACGGGAACAAGCATTCTTTAGCTGCTCCACCCAAGACACTTCTTATGCTGTCTTCACCCTTCATTTCAGGTTTTCACAGGGATTCCACGTGAGCAGTGCATTCTAAGCACATTCATTTCTGCGTTACCCTTATGCTCATTTAACTATCCTTCTTCCTTTCTTCAAAGTATAAACCTAATCATTCACACTTCTAATAACACGGTCCATTTACTTTTGAAAATTAGTATTTCACCTATTTTAAATAATACACAAACATAATAGAATTTGTTTGACAGCTTTATCAGTAAAAGTGTTCCTGAAAAAAAAAAATGCTTAATCATCAAATACACTAAAGTTTATATCTATAACCCTTAATTCTCTTTGGGTGATAATGATGGTGTTTACAATAATTATTTAGTAGTGTTATTCTTTTCATTTTGCTTGCAAATATTCTTGGAAATGCTGTTTCCTGCAATAAAGTTCCTTATAACTTAGCTGAGTTAAGTATGATCTCATCATTTCAGAATACTAATCAATTTTTATTTCAGTAACATAACATATCTTTCTTTTTTTTCAGTACCTCAAACACTTTTACTTTGGGGTGTCAAGTAAATTTCTGTTATGCTCTTAGGAATAAAGTCATAGTAACAGGACTAGCATCCAAAAATAATAA
The DNA here is from genome assembly GCA_004027165.1 of Ctenomys sociabilis. Classification (NCBI taxonomy): domain Eukaryota; kingdom Metazoa; phylum Chordata; class Mammalia; order Rodentia; family Ctenomyidae; genus Ctenomys; species Ctenomys sociabilis. The sequence continues at coordinate 42,919 of PVKA01013309.1, read as the reverse complement.
TAATACCCAATGTATCAAGAATATAGTGTCCTATTATGAATACAGCTTAATTCAGATTCTCAAACATCAAATAATGGTGAAAATAATTATATGTAAATATTTTCATACCAATATACATATTATATCAAGGTATTTATGAATATTATTTTACTTACAATATCCATGAGGAAGGCTTTATTATAATTCTGATTGACAGATAAGGAAATCATATGCAGAATATAAGAAATCTTATCACAAGCCTATAGCTAGAAGTAAAGGTACGAGGACTTGAAATGAAGAAAACCAATTTCAGAGGCCATGCTCTTAACCAACAGATTGAATCACCTCTCTGACTAGTTGTTTTTCTCTTTGTAACAAGAAAAGACAAGGTCAGAGATATTTGTTTACAAGTGAGAATTTAAATAGAAGTCCTCCCAGTAAAAATTTACCATGTGGCCTTACAGCACCATAATGTGCCAATCTGATGTCCTCCTGAGCAGTCCTCACTTTGGTGTCTTATAAGATCTTCAATTATGATAGTGCAGAAATTCTGCAGTGCAAAGAACTAGTAAAGCCATTGGGTAAAGTACGAATGCCCCAGGTGAACAAATATGCTGCAGACTTTTGAGCTTAGCTTCCTTTCAGAAGGGTGGAAACAATGAAAGGGTCTAATTTATTTCAAATCTATATGCTGAATCTGCTTGAATCATATAATTTATGATATTATCCCAACATGGCTGATGAGGAGCACAAAAAAGTTGATGTCAAAATATAATTGACAACAGGGTCTAACTGATTAGAGAGAGTCCCACATTCTAGATTCAAATTGTGCACTATATAAACACAATGGAATTTCAAGCACATAGCTGCATGCAGACAACTGCCCCTCCAGCCAAGATCCTGAGAAATGCAAGGAGCTAAGCAAATTTAGTATTAAAGATATATAAGAAATTTCATACCATAAAAACAGATATCTTTTTACAATGCTATTTGATTAAATTGGGGATTTGCTAAGTTTCTGGTCTTGGATAAGAAAAGATACAGAATGATTTATCTGCTGTTGCACGTTATAAAATTTGAATACGAGCTTATAATTCCCTAATTCATTAATATTTTCTATTTGGACCAACATAGGAGAGTCCAAATCACTCAGAAATAAGTTAATTATTAATATTACTATTGATGCAAAGTCTTGACAGTAAGATTATTTAATAGATGGGACAATGAAGATTATGGGATTATTTCATTGTATACCACAATTTATGATTTAATAAATAATTTAATAAGTTTAAATACTTACTGGGTACTTTTGCTTATACATTTAAACATCAAGACAATGCTCAAGATATTTTTTCTTTCTTTTTTTTCTGGTGGAACTGGGGACTGAACTCAGACCCTTGCGCTTGCCAGGTAAACACTTATTCTACTAAGCCATCGCCCCAGTCCTCAAGATTTTTTTTGAAAACCACCAAATAATGAAGTTTATTTTTTACTTTAGAAATACTACCTATAAATCGGATCAATACAATTGCAAAGTATGAAAGTGTAAATAGGATCATTTTCTCCAACTCATGTTCTCTTGTTTAATCAACAGTGTATGTGACTTTAGAGTGAACACTGTTCATGTGCTGCATTCATATATTTGGTTCTGTATATTTCTGTATATACCAGCATTACATGCATTTTCTATAAATGTCATACTATGTATTGTTTATAATCTACATTTCTTTACACAAAATAATTGTCACAGGCATATTTTGCTTACGGGCTTACTGTAGGCTGTAGAGTCTTTCAGTGACAACTGTTCACTTTATAAATAATGCAGACATAAAACATTTTATGTTTTTTATGATAATAAAGTTACAAAAACCTACCACTGGGGCTGGGAAGATGGCTCAGTAGAATAAGCGCTTCCCTGGCAAGCGCAAGGGCCCGAGTTCAATCCCCGGTTCTGCCAAAAATAAATAAATAATAAACCTACCACTGATCTTCATCTAAAAAGACTTTTGCTTGAAAAGATGTAGACTCTGTAACCTTTTGTAAGAGTCTTTGATTATTTGTTTGTTTTTGTGGTACTGGGGATTGAACTCAGGGCTTTGCACTTGCCAGGCAAATGCTTATTCTTCCTGGCCCCTATAGAACAAGTGTTTGCCGGGCAAGCATAAGAGCCTGAGTTCAATCCCTGGTTCCAAAAACGAAACAAGAAAGAGGAGCTTTTGACTGGTTTATACTTTTAAGCATAACAAATTTAATCATACTGAATGTATTTGTCAGCAAAAAGCAGATTATATTATTGGAACAATGGCTTTCTCTTATGTATCACTCAGAAGCTAAAATTATCTTTAATTATATGTTATACACATGAGATGAAGTAAAATCTTCCTTTTTCAATAAAAGATGAAGGCCATAGTGAGAGCACTTTTGTTCCATGGACTTGAAACTCTTGCTCTATCTTACACAAGATGTGCAAACATTGCCTTTAATTCCATAAAACAAGCATTTTTTATTTCTTTGATGAAATTATGTATCCTATTGCCATGACTACATTATAAAACTTCTGTGATATACAAAAATCAAACATACATTTTACTGTACATAGAAACCAAGTAAAGTTTACACACACTTTAGCCCTCTTATGATAACATTTGGTGCAAATAACTTTTGTGCTTAGAATCATAAAATTGATACTAAATTGCAAACATGACACACTGTACATTTTATCTCCCTGTACATCAATAGTTTGCATAAATTAGAATATGAAATTGTACATTTGAGGCAATTAATGACATATATTGCTAACAATCTTCCTTATCTTGCATATGTGCATGTGTGTGTGTTCATTAGGTAACTTATTTTCAGAACTGTTACACATAGATGCCATTAATATTTTGTTATTGAACACAATGATATATGTGTTTACTAGACACAAAGGTATCTGAAATGTGGTTTAAATTTATATTCAATAGTTATTTAATGTCATGAGACTTACCATCAAAATTCTAACAACTAATTAGATACATAGAAGAATGGGCATGCATATTTGCAAAGGAGATAGCTCCATCATGAATGAAAAGAAAGATACCCACTTGTCCTGGATGATCTTTATGCCCCTGACTTTAACAACTTAGGAAGAAGCTGGCCCTGAGCCCTGTGGTTGTTCTGGAGCTCCATCCCTCCAATTCCTTATTTCTTTCTTTCTTTCTTTCTTTCTTTCTTTCTTTCTTTCTTTCTTTCTTTCTTTCTTCCTTCCTTCCTTCCTTCCTTCCTTCCTTCCTTCCTTCCTTCCTTCCCTCCTTTCTTCCTTCCTTCCTTCCCCCCTTTCTCTTTCTCTTTCTCTCTCTCTCTCTTTTGTTCATCATTTTGATACAGGGTCTCACTATGCAGTTTGGACTGGTAGTGATCCTCTTGTTTTCAGCCTCCCCAGCACTGAGATTACAGGTATACATCACCACATCTGGCCTTGGTGGTCATCTCAGTGTGCCTGGGGGCAGGGCTGGTGTGGCATTTGATGCTGGGGATTGAACCCTGGTTCCTGTGGTAGCCTCAGTAGGCTCTTAATCTGCTGAGCTAGCTCAACATCCACCTCCCTTTCAATTCTGTCATTTATGCCAGAAAATGTCTATAATCACATGGCCACAAAAAGCATCTAATTTCTTTTTCTTGTCAACAGTAGATAATAGGGCTGGGGTCTCTCTCTCTCTCTCTCTCTCTCTCTCTCTCTCTTGGACAGTTTATCATTGTCCAGTTGGTCCAGCTATGCCAAGTTGCTGAACTTTTTCTATGTAATGATGCTCTGTTGGATGTGGATGTTTTGCTGTCTCTTTATGAGTTCTTACGAAATATCCTTGTTTAATTTTTCACAGGATGACCCTAGTAGTATTGGTTATATATAAAATTCCATGGTGTCATTGTACAAAAATATATATTTCAATATGCATTGTGCAAGATAAATACTAATTCAATTGTCTAAGTATTTTTTTTTCTAACTAGAGAAAGGAGTACTATTTGCAGTGATGTTTTTCTGCCTAGGGTGAGCTCCTCTTTGGTCACAAACATCTTCTCTTCTTTGTCCCACTCCCAATGCTCCTTAGGCCATGCTTCATCACTCTTCTCTGGCTGTATCAGTGGGTGTGGAGCAGAGGCCTCCACCCAAACCAGCACTCACATACTTACAGCTTAAAACAGCTGACAAAGTATTCTTAGTTTTTCCTATTAAGACACCACTTCATTAATGCTTTTCCTGATTCTCTACTTGGAAAGTGAATTTACTCCTTCTCCATTACCCTAGCTACTAGTATATGATTCTTAAATGTTACTTTCATTCTATTTTTATCATTTTTTGGTGATTACTCTTTTCCACACTGTTTTTTCATTCCTTAATGCTTATGGTAGTGGTCCAAAGAGAAAAATATGACTACTTTTATAAAATTTGCATTCTAACAAAAAGATAAGTGTGAACAAATGAATAAATAAAATACAATAAGGTAAGCAAAACAGCGTAGATAAGAAACAAAGGGAATATTATGTCATTAACAATAAGGGTAAAGGATTCAAGAAAGTGTCTTGCCAGGTCCTGAAGCACAACCCAAAAGGAGACAATAGTCATGGAAAGAGTGAGGTGAATGGATTCTAAGCAGAGGCCGAATCAGGCCGAGCCTGCATGCTCCAAGGAACATCAGGCTGCTTCTCTCACTTTACTTCATTTCTTCCAACAACATTCATTCAACGCATACTATGGACCAAAGGCAAAATAGGAAATAAAATTCCTGTTAATGAAACATACATTAGAGAACAGGTGAAGATGAAAAAAAAGAGTAAATAGGAAAGGAAATTGATAAAGAAAAGTACGTTAGTTAACACTTGATGTGTTAGAGCCTACCTGTTATCCTGGGACTCAGTGGAACAAAGGCAGGTTGCCACGGTAATTTAGATACTCTGCAGGACTGTTTCAAAGTAAAAAAAAAAATATCTTAAAGGGCTGAGAATGTATGTAGTTCAGTGCAAATGTCCTGGGTTCCAGCTCAAATTCTGCCCCCTCCAGTCTTATTGGAGTGGGGTGAGAGCCTACAAACAGGGTGACCAGGAAGAATTCTCTGAGTAGAGAATGATGGGTTAAGGCCCAAACCAATATGAAGGAAAGAATGAAGTGATTTCTAGGGTAAGAACACAATATTTAGGAGAAAGAGTTTTCCAAGCTTAAAGGCAAAAAGAGCACATGTGGAGAAAGAGGATTGGGATACTGAGAATTCTGGTACCTAGAGCCATAGTGGAGGAAAAGCAAGGCCATTAGATCAATGTATGCAACTGCATCCAAGGTCTGAGTCCACAAGAATAAATGTAAAATTCAGAATTGTCATCCAAATTCTGTCTCCATGTTACCTTTTACCTATATGAAGAAAGTAGACTTTCTCAAAATGTTTCTATGTTCAGGTGCCATTTATACTCATTTAACTAAGGCATAATAATTTTTTTCAGTCTGTGAACAATAGAATTGTATATGAACTTTTTTACGTATTTGGTAGAAGGCCTCACTATGCAGCTCAGACTCATAGTGATCCTCCTGATTTCAGTCTCCCTGGTGCTGGGATTACAGGTGTGTGCTTCCAAACCTGGATTCTGACTCAGTGCCTGAATGAAGGCATGGGGTGGTGTAGAATGTGGTGCCCGGGATCCCGGGAATCTTGTGTTTGCCTAAGCAGGGGCTTAATCTCACTGGCCCTGAACTTTTCAAAAGTTAAATATTTCTTGTCTCTACCCATAATGTGTAGAAGCCTAGATAAGTATATATAATTTTTTTAAACAATCATGGATGATCTGAAGAGCTTCAATAGTAAAAAAACCACTGTTTTCTTCTCTGCTGGTCATACAAAATAAGAATTATCAGGAGGAAATAAACTATCATCAGCATGATTTCTTTTTCATTTTGGTTTTTCATTTTTATCACCAAGATTACCAATTGCAATGAGTGTTGATATGACTTTCAATTACGGTTTGCTGCCTGGATATTACAGAAGATTTCTACATTCTCTTTTCAAATTTGAATCGCATCACTAATGAAAAGATTAGTTTGTAGCTGATGCATACATTTTAATAGAAAAATATCTGAGAGCTATTTCGCTGGTACTATAGGGGTTACAAATTACCTAGTCATAACCTAACAGATATTACATCAGGGTTGAGATGTCATTAAGGTTGTTCTGACTGATATTTCTGTCATATATGAAATGATCTATTAAATTACAAGAGCTACTTAACTTGCATGCTGTATGCTCAACATTTGCATAATATTACTGGAAATTAAAATGCACAAAGACTTCTACTGTTTAATATAGATGAAAACATATGATAGAAAGAAAATAGCAAATTCCAATGCCAAATTGCTTTAAAGAATACATTGAGGGTAGGCCAAATATCTCAGCAGATTAAAGCACCTGCAAGCACTGGCATACCCATGCTGGCCCTGCCTCTGGGGCACATTGAGGTGGTAACAGAGACTGGGCATGGTGATGTACAGCCGTATTACCAGCTCTTGGGAGGCTGTAACCAGGTGGATCACTGCGAGTCTGATCTACTAGTGAGACCCTGAACACACTGTAGACCCTTCCCTAAAACACACACACACACACACACACACACACACACACACATACACACAAAAGAATACATTGAAATGGCATGGCATGTGAAATACATTATTATGGATATGATATAAGCCTTGTATACATTGAAAGATGAATTACATTAACTGTGGTATTTTCCCACACATTAAAGAAAAACTCTTTGCTGAAAATAAAATTATTCAGAGTTCTTCAAAATCAAAATGAAGAGGTAACCCTTCTGAAACAAGTTTAGTATGACTATCACAGGACTTGACAAACAGCATTATTTTTCAAATTTAGAACATTATATATAAAATCCATTTAATTAGCTTAATGGATTTTTCTTTAAGTAACTATTTAGTGACCATTATCAACAGCTTAAAATTCAGAAAATAATGATCAATTCATACATATTTTGGGCATGATATTAAAATTATAGCTACAAAGTTGTCATTCTCAAAGGAAAAAGTTTTGAGAAAAAAGTGAAGGGCATATCAAAGTGAAATAGTTAAATAGTCCTGCTTTTTAAGATGTTTATGCTATTCATATCACTAAAATAATTTGAAAGTTCAGATAATATTGAAGGAGAATATAGTTATTTTTCAAAGAATAAACAAGCAAAAGTGTGTTAAAAACCAGTGAAATACTAAGTACTACAAATTATATAACACATGCTCCAGTGTGATGCGTGGCTCTGTGTAAAGCCAGTGCCATGTGAATTCCCTTCCTTTGTTAAACAAAGCAAGCCAAAGAGGAAATGCTAAGTTGAAAATAATGATTTTTTTTCAAATATCACTCCTCATTATAAATTTTTTTGTGGCTTTCAAGCATATGTGTGGGAAAAATGAGAAGTTTTACTCTCAGAAAAAAAAGGAAAGAAAGAAAGAAAGAAAGAAAGAAAGAAAGAAAGAAAGAAAGAAAGAAAGAAAGAAAGAAAAAGAGAGAGAGAGAGAGAGAGAAAGAAAGAAAGAAAGAAAGAAAGAAAGAAAGAAAGAAAGAAAGAAAGAAAGAAAGAAAGAAAGAAAGAAAGAAGGAAAGGAAACCAGTAAAGCAAACATAATTTCTCAATCTGACACACTATGATTGTTAAATCAGATGCCAGTTTGGAAAGAATAGCAGCTGATAGATTCTGTCTCAGTATTAATTGATAAGAATTTGAAAAAAAATCCCTGAAACTGCAAGATAATTATCTCGGTTACCAAATGTATTAAGAATTCAGACACTTCTTTCACAAGTTAAATTGAGTTCATAATGTTTTGATTGATACTTTAAAATGTGAAGCAGTTACAGTTATTGCCAGTCAATATAAATTTAATTTCATGACTTCATGGCATTGAGAAATACTCTACTTGGAACATACTATCTAGAAAAAGAAATAGGGAAGGTATCTATACACAGTTATTTCAAATAAACATGATTCAGAACTGAGCACAAAGTAAAAATAAAATAAAATAAAAACTTTGCTAGGGAGACAGCTCAGTAGAATAAGTGCTTGCCTGGAATGTACAAGAGCCTGAGTTCAATCACTGGTTCTGCCAAAAATAAATAAATAAATAAATAAATAAATACACTGAACACATCACTTGATGTCCTACATTTTCTTTTATCTGCAGAATTTTCCTCTAAATATATATGATTATTTTGCTGTGCAACATTAGCTGAATTAGCCAGTTCTGTAGAGCATGTTAGGTTTACTGCATGGATGTGTATAGCTTAACCCTGACTTATATACCTTTTTTTTTTTTTTTTTTTTTTTTTTTTTTTTTTGTCTTTTTGAGACAGGGTCTCACTATGCAGTTCAGGCTGGCTTTAAGCTCACTTTGTAGCTCAGGCTGGTCTCGAACTCACAACAATCCTCCTGCCTCAGCCTCCCGAGTGCTGGGATTACAGGCATGTGCCACCAAGCCCGGCACTTATATACCTTTTGAGTCTTACTTACCTGCTGAACTCTCTATGCTACAGCTATAAGTTCCCACACAGAAAGTATCTGAATAAATCTAAGTGCTATTTTTAAACAGATCACAGTCTGGAGTACTTTCTTTGACAATGTATAAGAGGAACCAGTGATATCATTCAGGTAAATATAAGGACACATACTAGCATTTCCCAATTTTAAGCAGTAGCAATAGCAGACTTGGTCAATGGATGAGTATCAGTTTTCCATGCTAATGTATTTATGCTGCTGAATAGACTGACAGCAAAATATATTTTTGAAGAAAATCAAACTTTAGAAGAACAATATTTCAGCTATGCATGCAATTAAAAATTGTGCAGTTAGGGTGCATTTGTGTGTCTGGATATGATCTGCCAGAAAGTGGAGTTGCTTTCTTACTCCCTATTCTTACCAGGGTCAGCATTATGGATAGCGCTTCTGACCACATCTGTATAAGGAGAAACACTGCCATCCTGGCATAGGCAGTGGGAAGCAGAAAGAGTTGATCCCCATTTCAAAATTTTGGTAAAGTGGGAAATTGTTCATATGCTCCAGACAAAATACAACTAAGAACTGAGTAGAGATGCTATCATAACACAAAGATGTTTTATGATTGGAAAGCTTTTTTTATGATTGGGAGCCTGTCCCCTTCGATTATAACTGATAGAGCTTTCATGAGTGGTCTCCAATATGCATCTGAATGTAGATTTCATGATTCATAAAGTAAAAAAGAAGCAGAACTTACTATTAGTTTCTGAATAGGAAAAAAGAAAAAAATGTTTTGTTGGTTCAATTCGATTATGAAATTTAAAGTTCAAAAGTCATATTATTTTTGAAATGGTAACTCTTATTACTCTAGACATTGAAAATGAAAGATCTAGTCTTTCCTTCCTTTCTCTCTCTCTCTCTCTCTGTCTCTCTCTCTCTCTTTCTTTCTTTCTGTATTTGGTATAGGGTCTCACTATGCAGTTCAGACTCATAATGATCCTCCTGTTTTCAGCCTCACCAGCACTGGGATCACAGGTGTGCTTTACCATGCCTGGCCTTGGTGGCTTGTTGAGCATGCCTGGGGACAGGGCCAGCACAGCATGCGGCGCTAGGGATCAAACCCAGGTACCTATGATTGTCTAAGAAAGTGCTTAATGTGTTGAACTTTCTCGTTGGCTCTACTATTCCTAATTTATGATGTTAATAATCATTTATACACTTTCATGAAGTCTGATAGAAACACACTAAAGCTCTAAATAAAATGGAGATAATATGATGTATCTTTAAGTTTATACTGAAAATCTTAAATTTTGTAATGAAAATTACTTTGATATTCTTACAAACATGACTTATAAAGAAAGATTGAGCAAACAAAAATATATGTGTGATATTTTCTCAATCAGCCATCCCTATATTCTCCAAAATCTTTGGAAGTACATAATGTATCTTCTTGCAAGGAGAACATTGCATGCATCTTCAACTACTGGAATTGTTCATACAAGGTATGCAGGTTTCTAGGGTCTTAAAATTTACCTTTGACATCATATAATATTTTAGTATTACATGATGCATTTTGTATTTTGTGTTTAGAAACTGTACTATTTTCACTATGTATAATTATATATATATATATATTTTATTTACATATACTACATACAATGTTGTATTTTGTTTTTATATATCCTATAAAATAATACTTTGTTCATATATAATATATGAATATTTGATGTATATATAATATAAAATATTTAATGTACTATTTTTTATTTCTTAGTTTTATTAATAAAATGAGTAGTAAAGTCACTTGATGGTACTTTTTGTTTTTTTTCTGTTATTTAATTATTTATGTTTAATTTAATTTTATTTTATTTTGAAGAGTAAAAACAAGAGTAAAAATAATAAATACAGAAACGGCAACACACAAGAATACATACATCACAAATTTTCAAAACAAGAGTAGCTGATTAACAACAGATATCTTATCTCTTTTCGTCATAAAATCTGTTGCTCACCTTAACAGAGATAGTTATGTAAGATGAACATACGATTGAAGATTACCTCTTGTTTTAAAGAAACCTTAAATTTTGTTCATATCTTTTTTAAAAATTTATTTTAGAGAGAGATAGTAGCTATATTTGATATGAGATGAGAAATGGTGCACAATCAAAAGACCCAGATGACAGGCATTCAAAGATGCCTTTTGTTAGGGCCAGCCAAATAGCTCAGCAGATTAAAGAGCCTGCAAGCAGACGCAGGGGCCAGGGGTTGGAGCCCTGTGCCTGCTGTGCCTGCCCCTTTCCTGGAGCTCGCTGACATAGCAATTGAGACTGGGCATGGTGGTGCGCACCTTTAATTCCAGCACTTGGGAGTCTGTAAACAGGAGGATCATTAGGAGTCCGATCTATGCAGTGAGACCCTGAACACCCTGTCCTAAAAGTACCAAAAAAAAAAAAAAAAAAAAAAAAAAAAAGTGTGGCATTTGTTGCTGGTACAATTTGTAAGAGCTTTTAAGTTTGCAGATATTTTGGAGAGTAAAATACTTTGCAAACTTATCCAAATCCATAGAATACAAAAAGAAGAGAGAGATATTCATTAGTCAATCTATTTCTTCATTTCAACGAAATAGATTTCAAAGGCTGATTATGGATTCACAAAGTCAAATTCATGATAGTGTGAATAGACCAGTATTTTTAAAAACATGGAAAAAGTGTTTTTCATGCCATAAATCAGTGTTCTGAAGGTTTTAAAAATGAATTATTACATACAGTATAAATATATATAAATATATAGACAGAAACAATCTCATCTTTATAAATAAAATTTAATAATTGGGAGTTAATACACTAAAATTAGTTTCATGATGTCTGATATAAATAATACAACTGAATGTACCCATTTAGGTTCATCTAATAAAATTTTAAAAATAGTTTAAATTGGTATTGTTGGTACATTCTATTCCCTAGTTATGTTTGGTTCTTTTTTTGGGGGGGCACCAGGGATTGAACTCAAATCCTTGTATTTGCCAGAGAGGTGCTTATTCCACTGAGCCATCTCCCTGGCCCCCTCCCTAGTTATGTTTGGTATAACTTATAATCTTTTATACCATTGTGTTAAAATCTTTTAGCATATTTTATAAAAATTATAAATGGAAATTTTATAATTAATCTTGTTCCTAGTTTTTATCTTATTTAAATATTAATTATATGTCTTAACATTGATCTATAATTATTCAGTAAGGAGTTATGTTATAAAATTTCATTTTATTTATTGTTTTAATTAGTCCTACATAGTGGACATTTCCTTTTGCTTTGATTTTTTTTTATCATTACTGGTTGAAGGAGTATGGTTTCCTTAAGTCAAGTACACTGATAGTTGTTGGTTTTCATGACTCTGAAGCCTAAAAATATATGTAAGACAGATACAGAAAAGGATTACTCTGAAAATCATGTCTTATAATTTCAAAAAATGGAATTTCAGTATCCACCTACATTCTCCTTGTTAATTCTCTTACTGTATTAACACAGTGATATACCTCAACTTGCTATAGTCTGAAAAATACACATGTCGAAAAACCTCTGTGTCTTTTGGGCCAGGAAGATAGCTCAGTAGAATAAGTGCTTTCCTGGCAAGCACAAGGTCCTGAGTTCAATCCCCATTGCTGCAAAACAAAAAAAAAAAAGAAAGAAACAACAACAAAAAAACCCTCTGTGTCTTTTGTGAGACTCAAGGAATGCAGATCTGGTAGACCATGAAATACAAAAGAAAACATTTTATTAACACATCTTTGCTCTTAGGTGGATTTATGACAGACCCCTCATTTAAGAACATTTAAGCCTTTAGAGGCTTCCAACATCATTCAAGAATTTTATTTTCCCATTCAAATCTTTAAAGAAAGACAACTTGTTTTGAGGCACAAGGCTTCAAGACACGAGGCAAAAGAATCTTGGGTCCCGCTTGCACCAAGTGTCAGTTTTTGAACGAATCATGCTGCAAGGGCTAAATTATTCTTTGTTAATATGGCTGTATTATAACTATGTATAATGTCAGCGAAAGTACTGCCTAAAAGAAGAGTGTGGTCAGTCTTTGATGAAGGGGTAGATAAGTACCGTTGGGCAGAAAAATAAAGTATGTGTCCCCATAGTATGCCATGTATTCAACGTTTGAGATATATCTACTATTGGTATTAAAAAGGCAAAGTAAGTGGTGTGCTCTGCTTGCTCCGCTGAAAGATGTTCATGCAACACAACAGCATTTGACAGGTAATGAAATTTAGTATGACAAGTATCAAAATTTATTGCATGTTTAAGTGTCTTAAGTTTTTTTTTGCTTCTTAAATTTTTGTATGAGAAATATGAAAACCAAAGAGCTTATGTAATTATCCAAGATATCTTTATTTGCAAGTGCCAGAGGTTTTTCACCAACAAACTCACATTTCTATCACTCTTAGTCAGGTCTTCATTCCCTTTGTGGAGATGACAGATGTAGTGAAACTGAAGAGACTGAGGAGCTGTGGGACGCTGTTAGGTCGTCCACTAGTTTTACCAGCCCAGCTCGGGGATGTGGTCACCAGTTTTTGTTCGGCCACCTCATTGAAAGCTTCATAAACATTAAGTTTGGTAGTGAGTGTGCCTTTTCTTACACAGAGGAAGGTCATATAACGATCTAAATCCTCATATCCATTGTTGAGATATTCTTGGCACTTCGCAGATATTGCATAGGAAAATTTATTTCTTCCTAGCATTTAGTGGTAGGAAATATTTATTAATCTTTCAAAAATTGATACATCTGTTATTATCTGGTGGCTTGTCCATGTGTGATAGTCACATCATTTACAAGTTTCTTTTTGATTATTGTAGAATAAATTACAGAAACATCCACATTCGAGCCTAGATATTGGTCAACATTCCTTGTGCTAATTTATTTTTTCTTTAATATTATTTACTGTATTATATGTATTAGACCTGATTTTATACCTGATAACATTATTAGTTTGCGGAGGACACACATATTCTCCTATGAACCCAGATGTACTCATCCACTAGGAAAGGGGTGTGCAGAGATAGATTTAAAGGGAAGAAACAAGGGTGCAAGTGCTAAGGAGAACAATATTTATGGCAGATATCATTAACTGGCAGTTGATAAGCTCAGTATCATCAATAGAAATGCTTTGTTTGAACAGTACCATATTCTAAATCACTATAGTTGGAAGTAATGGCAACACTTAATATCATTAAATAAGATTGTGTTTTCTGTTGAAAACTTAGCAGGTACTGGAAGATCACATTTATATCACTTTACAAAAATCACTCAGTTACAGGTTGGTAGTGATTGACTGCTTCCTAAGCAGGCAGAAGTTGCTAATATTTAATATGATTCTTTGTTTATAATGACAAATTTTGTCATTTTCACACATGTATGTTGCTTGGTTGGCCTTGATACAAAGTAGTTTCATCACTGAGTTGTGATCCGGGTTGTGGTGGTGCTCAACGTTAAAGGAAGACCAGATACAAACATCAATAAAGCATAGTCTTTAGTTTAAAATGGAATGGAAGATGGCTTCATAAATGTGAGGAATAAATTAATATTATGATAGCTTTTATGGAAATATTTTCTGGCATAAATATTTAAAATGAAATCAATTGACAAGAAAGAGATAATTAGCTGGCTTGTCACCCTTCCCAGGTGTGCGGATGGTGGCCGGTTAAGCCTAGAGCACAAACACCCTCTACCGGAGCTGCATGCTATTCAGCGTCAGATATTAAAACAAAGCATGCTTGTTCACACATGGGGAACCCTTCAATGCATTGAGACCAGCAACAACACTCGATGGAGCAAATCTCTTTAATGGTAAAGGGATTCCAGAGCAGTAAAAAGCACTGACAAGGGGCCTGGGAGATGGCTCGGTGGAATAAGCACTTCCCTGGAAAGAGCAAGGGCCTGAGTTCAATCACCAGTGCCGCCAAAAACAAATAAACAAACAAAAAAGAACTGACAAGTGCCATTCAAACTGCAGAAAAACAGTAAGACTCTTTAAAAAATAATAATAATTATTTATTTATTTATTTAGTACAGGGTCTCCCTATGCAGCTTGGACTTATTGTGATTCTCCTAACTCAGCCTCCCCACAGCTAGGATTTCAGGTGTGCGCCACCACGCCACCCAGTTTCTGGGCCAGTATGGTGTGCAGTACCAGGGACTGCACCTAGTCCTTGTGCTTGCCAGGCAGGTAATTAGACCGCCAAGCTATCTCCCTGGCCCTATGAAACTTTGGGCTTCTGGAAGGCAATGCTAAGTGTGGTATGCCTGAAAATACACCATTCAATATAGTAGCATAACAGACGTAGGAGTGTGGGGCATAATCAAGGCCTAAAAGAGTGACTGATTGGAGCTGAAAGCATTTTAGAGACCTCCTAGAGGAGGAAGCCTATTCACAGGGATTTCAGCAAACAGGCTCAGGCTGACGAAGAAGATGCAGACGTGTGGAATATTCATCACTCGCGATAACATTTTTCTTAAGCTTAAATTAAGCTTGCACAGAGATAAACATTTATGACAATTAGGGCTACAGCCTGAAGCATTTTGGCTTACAAACTAAGTACCTTGGTTAATGAGCAAAGATTTCCGTTCCTTCGCATGCATGAATACTAAGTGCAGAATTTATCACTCATTAAATCGTCTCTGCTTTTTTCCTTGCATTTCACCGGTGCTTGCATCAATTGTCATTTAACTGCTCTAAATAATGTGTTCTCTTCCCTGTTGTATTAAGCTATTTCTATCAAGGCTAATGATTTTCTGATTTCCACATTCGAGTGATTTTTGGCAGTGAAAAATGACGTCTCTCTGTGGCATGTTGCAAGTAGCTTAAATAATATTTTATATACCCATTTAAAGGATCATTAGTTAAGTTAATACCATTGCTATTGGGGAGTGTTAAACATTTTGTAAAGCATTCTTTAACTACTCAGTAGTCTACAGTATCGCATTAGTTAAAGAAAAACTGATATATGACATTGACCAAATGCATCACTATCTTTTCTTATATGTTGATGTTCATGTTCTTGAGACTCCTCCATGAAGCCTTGGGGAAGAAGTACTACTATTATTATAAAGACAAATCCTTGTGTCCTACTTCTGAACTGCCTGCTTGCTGACCAGATATTTACATATTAAATTGCAGCGCTTGTCATTATCATTCATTTCCAGAGAAAATGCTTTTCAAATAACAACGATCCAGAGCAAAAGTAAGTTTGAAAATGTTCATGAAAACCTTGTGTGTGCGCTTCTTAAATCACGTGTAAAGTTCTCACCCCTCGTTAGGATACACAGATTCTTCCACTTTAGCATTTGTGATATTAAGCTTTGAGAAATTGCTTTTAATGTAAGTGGTGACTGATAAATTGGTTTGGAGTTGCCTTTGTGTTCTGAGGAAGAGCAAAAGGTTAACAGGATATTCTTTGTTGAGTTAAGCTTAAGTACACATGGATCTCTCGTTACTAATCATAGATCAAATATCAAACAAAATAGAGTGGTTCCTTAGGACAGCTTTGTGGTGCAAGTCCAGACTAGTTGACAGTGCTCCAGTGGACATGATTGTACTGACTTCTTAATATGGAGGAATAACTTAAACTTGATCCCCAACTGCCCCTCTCTCCATCCATAAAGTAAGTTGGGTAATATGCATGAATAGACAGTGGGATCAGGAGCTTGGGACTTTACCCAGTCAATGGCCACAAACTGGAGTATTTAGAGCCAATATCACTCTGAACATTCCAGGTGGCATTCTCCTGTGCTCCCAGCACTTGGGAGGAGGAAGCAGAGTGACTGCCACAAGTTCAAGGCCAGCCTACATTTCATACAGAATTCAAGGCCAACCTGAACTACATGGCACAATGCTATTCCAGGAAATGGACAAACAAACAAATAAAAAGATTCATGCAGAAGGAGAGGGGTGAAGGTAATGAAAAGAGAGCTGAGATATATTAGGTGCATGTAGCAACTCCCCACAAAGAGTACAATCATTATGTAATGTAAACACGTGCTTGTGTAAAGTAAAAATAGAACAAATATGAATTGTGTTCATTGAGAAAGGGTTCTAGTTATTGAGAATTACAGACTAGATTGTTAGTAAAAATTGTTTCAAACAAGAATTAGTTGTACTCAAGGCCAAGGATAGATAGCCTCTTCTAGCTATGCACGAATTAAAGAATAGCATATATAGACATCAATTTCATCATATAAAGTTTACTATCAGAAGTCATATCTGATTTCTTGTTAATGTGAGAATATTTTTGGAATGTTACCATATATTATCATTCATGGACAAAGAGCTAAAGATTGTCATAACCATTATTGTAAAGGCTTGGATTAGATACTCTTAATTCTTTCTTTGTTTAACCAACTGAAAAATATCTGAGAATTCATCAGGTGTACTTGTAAACAATAAAATATGAGAATTTGATATGAAGACATGTGGAGCACAGGTGAATACTATAGATCTCTTACAAATTGGAAATATCCTGGATGGTACATAAAGGTACTAAGATTTCTGATGAATGTGTAAGCAAAACAACACAAAAAAAAACCTACCATATATTTGACATCCATAGGCACTATATACTTTGTAATCATTTTCTAATGGTTCCTAGATCTTGTATCTAGTATACCAATTTTGAGCACAAGAGGGGCATAACTGGTACCCTAAACAATATAAATCTAAATAATACTTGGTGTGGATTGCCAGGTTAGAGGTGAACAGTTCTCACTTGAACTGGAGAAGAGAGCAAATGACATCCTTAACATATTCAATAGCGTTTCATCAAAGAGCTGAAATTTGTAACTGGGAACTAGCTATTTTTCTAAGCTTTATTTCTTATTAGCACATTTTCCATAAACAATGATCACGGTTAACCACAGTCTTGCCTAATACTAATGAGGCGCTGTGGTCTCCCCCTCATGTATCCTACCTGATTTGCCTTTGTATATAGACTCATGCATTCTCTTGATGCTCTCGATATAATGATCGTTTTATATATTATCAATAACTAAACATTATTTTATTGAAGATTATATTTTGTAAGAACTGGTACATAAATAAGGAGAAGAAAGGAGAGTAGAGAGAAAAGGAGAGAATGAAGAGGAGAAGGAGGAAAAGAAAAATACAATCATGCCAGGCACAAAATAGAGGTGGTACAAGCTATTATTGTTTACCACTGTGGGGTGTAGGCTGAAATAAGCATTAAAGGTGGTCCCATTCAGTCTTCATTTTATACACAAAAAACTGTGTCTTATTAAAAATTGCCTGAAAAAAGAAAATAAAATCCTATATGGGAAGAATAGAGTTTGGGCTTGCTAATGAGTACCAGGAAGGCTTCAGAGTTCATAAGCAAACAGTTGCAGGGAGCTAAAGCACTTGCCTGCTATGAAAGCCAGTGGTGAACACCAAAGACAAAGGTAAGCCGAGCATTGTCTACCCAGGGACTAGCTTCAACCACTTTTCTGTGTAGGAGCACCTCTTGCAAATGAGTTTAAAGGTATTTGTCAACAAAAATGAGCCATATAAATGACAAGTTTTAGAAATGCAACAATAATCTGAACTAATAGCTTCCAATTTTCTTCTTTAATAGTTCTTAGTACAAAATATACAGTAAATCCAATTTAATTCAGTTTCATTCTCTTTTGCACCCCCTGGTGGAAATGTTAATGTGAATAAAATGTATAATTACAGACAAATAGACATAAAATTATTATAATACACACAGGCACATATATGTGTATACATATATATATGTACATATTATATATATATATATATATAACATGTATGCTATAGGAAGTAAATGTACATCAAAATGAATATTTAAGTTTAAGCAGAAAACTCAGCTGAAACATATTTTCCTGCTTTTCAGTGTATGAAATTATTTTCATGTTTTCTAATTATTAATTGATTTTACTCAAAGGTTTTATCTTTGTTCTTTCTGCTATGCTCAGTCCTGGGTATGTGTGCATATAGAGAATGTTGGTTTTGCATATATATATATATATATATATATATATATGTATTATATATATTAAATATTTTCTAGTAACAGTGTCTGTTGTAGAGGAGAAATACTGTAAAGTTGAAATATCTTTATTTGTTAACAGCTACTTCTGTTTATATTCAGAATGCCGTTTAGAAATTTAATCATTTTCTCATCAACACAAAAGAGATTCTAATATTGTGACACAGAAAAGATTATAATTGCTTAATTATTTGTGCAATATGGCAAATACACATTTTGCACATATCAACAGAGATGTTATGTGGAATAAAAATGTTTTCATTATGTATTTGGGTTTTGAACAAATGTGCTTAAATCTAAAATTAATCTGTTCAGTTGGTAGAGCAAGGAAATATATGCGAGGATACTAGGCTGCATGTATGTCTATACTTTTATAGACAGACCATCATATTTACAGTAAGATACATCAAATGTACTGAGAATCCATTGCTAATGCATTAAAATACAGATTATTTGGATCCTTTTCATTTTGTATTAGTAAATATCACCAATAATTATCTGGCTCTCACCAACTGCCATCTATTTGCTTAATATCAAATTCATATATATATATATATATATATATATATATATATATATATATATATATATATATATATATATATATATACCAGAATTGTTCATGCATTCTCAAGGGAAATTTTGCTAGTAATTATAGAGTTCTTCTGTTTAATTTCATTCATTTTTAGTTGTATAGACTCTACTCATTTGCAAAATCGTGTACTTAGTCCTTTTACCTGCTTCTGCCAAGGAAATAACTATATATATATATATATATAAGAATTTATCACACTATGGTCTTACCCAGTTATCCTCTCATCTCCTAAATATAGATTATTGAAATGCTAATCTAGTTACATTTTGAGATTCAATCTTAGTACTAATACTTTTTTTTTGTCTTAGAAGGTATCAGTACATTAGAGTTAGTCATAGAACTTCTGTGTTTTGATTTGTTTCTGGGCATAGAAGTATTGATATTTCTACTATTTCTGATGTTGTTCATTGGTCTTTTGTCTTTTTTTTTTTTTTTTTTTTGCGGAACCAGGGACTGAACTCAAGCCCTTGTGCTTGCCAGGCAAGCATTTATTCAGATGAGCCATCTTCCTGCCCCCTTGCCTATTTTGTACACCTTGGTAAGTTATCAATGCTACAAATCAGAAAAATGAACTTTTTGTTTTATTGATTTTCTATATTGTCTTCTCCTTTTAAATTTTGCTAATCTCTGCTCTAATGTATTGTGATTTATTTTCATGACTAGGTAAGCTTAAACTACTGTGATGTCTTCAGGTAGGACTTACATAATTGACTTTCAAACTTCCTTCTTTCCAAAATATGCATTAGTTTATGTAAAATGTCATCTAAGCTCTGCTCGCAAAAAGTCCCACAAATGTTAAATAATCTTTATATTTTCACTGTGCCTATTTTTGGATATATGAAAACACATTTAAATATCTCAAAATTTCTTTGTTCTTTGCTCTACTACAAGTGTGCTGCTTATTGCCCAAATATTTAAGTGATTTTCAAGACACCATTTAGATATTATTTAATCATACATTATCTGAAAAATGTTCTTTATATGAAATTTTGAAATAAATAATACCTTTTATGGCACATAATGTGGTCTATCTTGCTGAGTGTTCCTGCAAGATTGAGTCTATATTCTGCTGTTGCTAGATGCAGTACTGTGTAAATATCAATTAGATAAAATTACTCAGCATGGCTATTATGTTCAAACTCATCCTTATATATTTTTGCTACAGAGATCTACTAATTACTGAAAAATTGGTCCTGATGTCTGTAACTATAACTATATGATATTTCTCCCAATAGTTCTGTAAATTTGTTACTATTTTGTTCACTGTCTGCACACTTAACATTGTGTCTTCTTGGTAAAAATGCCCTATTCATTAGTATATCTGTTCTTACGCACTCTGATATCTTTTCATGTTCTGTGTTATACTTTGTGTGAAATTTACATATAGCTGCTCTTGCATTCTTTGAATTATTTTTATCATATGTCCTATTATATTTTAGCTCATCCTTACAAGCAGTTATATTTTAAAAATAAGTAGTGGCTCCTTCATAATTTATATTATACTTTTATGCTACTCCAACATACCTTTAAATGAAAATATGTCAACTTATAGTGTAGTACATGCAATGAGCATAGCAGTACTTCGGTGTCTGGGAAGGCTACTGTTGGTTACATCAATCATTGACAAACTTTCTAGCTTTTCCTAAATTTAAATTGTTATTTTTATTAGTATATTTTTATAGTACAGAATGACCATGTACATTGTGGTTGGTTATATACATGTAGCTTGTCTTTCTTCTTCTTATGTTTTCCCTTCTCTTATCTCCATCTCGTCAGCTCTTTTCCATTTGCAACACATTTCTCTAAATATGTAGGTGCTTGGCCTATTTCATTATCAACATTTCATGTATTTCACTCCACTCTGTTTTAACTTGAATGCCTTCGGATGAAAGGTCTAATGAATTTCTCATCATAAATTCTTACAAGTTAGGTTATCCAACTGACAACTCCTAAGATTTTTCTCTTTATGTTTGGCCTTTTGAAGTTCAAATATGATACAGTGAATTTTTTTTAAAAATTCTTATTTGTGCTGCTCTGTACTCCTTATATCTATGATCTGATATTTTTTTTTTCAATGCAGGCAATTCACAGGTGTAATGAAAAATATTGCATCTGTTCTTTGCTCCCATTCTTTGCCTTATGCTATTTTACTTATGCCTCCTTTATATTTTTGAAATTTCCCATATTTACTTAAAATTTTAATTAATGTACATTTTGTGTTTGCATTTGGAAAGTTCCTGGTGACTTACATTCAAGATCACTGCTGTGTTTTTCCCTGCAGCCATGGCTGATCTCTGGCTGAGTCCGTCAAAGGCATTTATGGATGATTTTGTTGTAGCATTTATTTCTAGGTACTTTTGAATCCCTTAGTTTTCTTTTCTTTTATTAACCATCAGTTTTTGTATACTGTTTACTTTTCTCATGAAAACACTTAAGCTTTTCGTCACAATTTTTAAAAGTTCCCTGCCTTGGGAGCCGGGGAGGTGGCTCAGTAGAATAAGTATTTCTATGGCAAGCACAAGGATCTGAGTTCAATCCCCGGTTCCACAAAAAAAAAAAAAAAAAAAAAAAAGTAAAGTTCCCTGCCTCATAATTTTGGAAACCATGTCATAGCTGAGTCTGTATATGTTGTTAGCTTAGTCTCTTTACATTCTGTTTTTTAAAAATAGTGCATCTTTAATTTTTCGAAGAAAACAAGATATGATGTATTGAATGCAATCTCAGGGAAATATGTTTTCTTTATTTATGGATGTAGCTAGAAGCATGACTAAGTTTAATATTTATCTGCATGAGCTAGAAGTTAGAAAATGCTATAATATCTAATTTCATTTCCAGTTCCCTTTTGGATTACTTATTTCACATTTCATGTGTTTGAACATCCCTTTCTGAGCTTTATACATCTTAAACCATTAAGCTATCTCTTAGGAGGCAGATTCCATTGCTATCAGCATTTTACAGTTGAGGAAGCCATGACCAAGAACTGTTGAATAAATAACCAATTTTCCAAGTGCAATTCATAGTGCAAATTTTAAAATACCAATCACTAGGTAGGCTAAGATTCAAACCCCAATATTTTAGCCCCAGAGGCCATGCTTCAAACCATTAGGTGGCACAATAAACATCCCTTCTAGGAGCTTCCCATTTCTTACTCTACTAACACTGCTCCTACTTTATTCCACTTTTCCTCAATCTTGCACGTGGCTGTCACACTTCTAACAGTTGTGCTATGAAAGACTGCTGATGAAAGTTAAAGGGATTAGTGTACACGTTCAG
Organism: Ctenomys sociabilis; assembly: GCA_004027165.1. Taxonomy (NCBI): domain Eukaryota; kingdom Metazoa; phylum Chordata; class Mammalia; order Rodentia; family Ctenomyidae; genus Ctenomys; species Ctenomys sociabilis. The sequence goes on along the minus strand of PVKA01013309.1, from coordinate 20,491 downwards.
TCTCAACTAATCCATGTAAAGTCAATTGTTAAAAGAACTACTAATATTAGAAGAATTGGAAATGAGAAGAGAAATAAGGTTGACTTTATTTTATTTGAGGTTTTAAATAAAATGATATAAAATTAAGACTGGTGAGAATATTCTATCTTAAAAACAATTAAATGTCCATAATTTTTTAAAATATATTTTTAGAGAAAGGTCTACAAAGTGTTCAGGGTCTCAGTACCAGATTCACCTATTTACAGCCTCCAAAAAGCTAGGATTACAGGGGTGCACCACCACACCCAGTCTCAATTGCTGTCTCAGTGCACCCTGGGGGCTGGGACAGCACAGCAAGCCAGGGGGAATCAAACCCCAGCCACTGTGCTTGCTTGCACATGCTTTGATCTGCTGAGCTATTTGGCAGGTCCTGCCCAGGATCTTAGACAAATATGGTGATCCGCGCCTATACTCAAGAGGTTAAGGATTTGGGAGCCAACCTAAACTGTATTTCTACTTAAAATTCATCCTTGAGTACAAACAAACAAAAGTCTAACCAAGCAAACAAAAACATCATCATATCTCTGTAAAACAAAATTAAAATCTCATAACTTTGGTCATGGATGAAAGTTTGCTCTATTCACTTTTGTTTTTGTTGTGTTCTAGCTTGCCTGTAGTTGTCTCCCTAAAGCCTGTGCAGTCCTTGGGTGTGGTTCTAGCTGTTGTGAGTAATTCATGGTCCAAGGCTGCAATTATGGGTCTGAGTACTGCTGGGATAATAGGTGCTACACCCGCCCTCAAAGCAATAAGGGAAGGACAGAGGCTGGCCTCTGGTTCTGCTGCCACTGCTGTCCCTATGCCTCCCTTTTGCTTTGTAAAAGCAAGAACCTTAACTTTTCTATGCTTCTATGTATATACAAAACAGGATAGATAAACAGCTACTTTCTCTTAGTTCAATGAGAAGAAAGACTTGTACTAATATTGTTTAGACAAGATATTATGTCTGCATCTTGTACTCTGAATAACTACTATAACAACAACAATATGCAATATATTAATTATTGCAACTATCCTGCCAACCTGTTTTGAAATTGTCTCATTGCTATCGCTTTCTCATTAAAATTAATAAAAAATTAAAAATAAATAAATAAACTGCATCTTTAATTTTTGGAAGAAAACAAGACATGCTGTAATACTATTTACTATCTATTATTAGTAAATAATAGAAACTGCAAATAAAATTAGATATCATAAGATTTTCTAACTTCTCGCTCATGCAGATGAATATTAAACTTATTCGTGCTACTAACTACATTCAAAAATAAAGATCATATATTTACCTGAGATTATATTCTATACATCATGTCTTGTTTTCTTCCAAAAATTAAAGATGCAGTATTTATTTATAATGAATGAATCATATTTATTATAATTATTAAATATGAAATAGATAAATCATATGTCTATTTACGAATAGATATTGTTTGCTCATTCGTGTATTCCACCACCATAAATGGTTGCCCTCTCCTATGTGTCTTTGCCTTAGATCCAACTGAGAATGGATTGAAACGTCCACTAACTGTGAACTAAACAAACTTTTGTTGTTTCTTTTGTCCAGGAAAGAGAGAAGAGTAAGTGAAATATGTTGTATCTCTATATGCAAATGTACAATGTAATCTCATAGATTACAACTATCTTTAACAATAAAAACCACTCCAAGCACCACAGAAGTAAGGAAAAGTCACGTATCCATGCACAGTCTTAAACAGGAATGTACTCCATGGCTAATATCCTCACCTGCTCCAAAGATTTTGACAGGGCACAGGAGATTCCATTTTCTTTTTGTTACTCTGCTTAAAAAGTCACACTTCAATTCACTTAAACTGTAGGTGAACTCACTCCCTCACTCCTTCCTGTGTAGCTTTTCATAAAATCACTAAGAGAAAAACAATGTCGTAAAATAATGAAAAAATTGGGAAGTAGGGTAAATGCTAATCCATGATGTTGGGATGGCTAACGGTTGATCAGCATTGTCTGGCAAATGTTTACCTTATGACAATTATTTGGCATTCTCATAAAATTCCTGACAATCAGGTAATGTGCTTACTACAGAAAACTGAGCAATATGTAACCAGTACTGTAACATCCCATAACTCAGTGGTGTCCCAAAGGTTCTGTTCAAGGACATTTTGGGGCCACATAGGAAAGTGATCAACAATATAGAGTGTACCTGAGGAGAGCCATCTAGAGAGAAAACATTCTCTCAGGCTTTCACAGAGAGCAAAATGGTCAAGCAAAGGCCATGACTCATCCTGATGGATAACACTGAAAAAAGATCTACAAATTGCTGTACATTGTTTCTGAGTAAATGCTGAGGGGATTTGACAGACTTTGTCAGATACAAAAGTTCATTTTTTTGTTATATAGCTCTTGAAGTTAAAGTACAAGTGGGCAACAACATTTGGTTTTCCTGACTCATTGCCAGGAAAGTCGCTGGCTTTCAATAAAGATTCTTTGTTCCGATGCATTCAATCTCTCATGAGTCTCCCTCTCCCTCTCCTTATTTTCTTTTCTTTTTTCTCACTCTTTATGCCACCACAATGTTACCTGTAGCTACAATGCACTCATTTTTAAAAGGTTCAGCAGATGAGTATTATATATTGTAGAAAACTACTATGTTGATATTTAACCCCTGCCCTAATAAGGGTTTTTGGAGCATATGAAAATCAAAACTTGAAAAATAATGACTAAAGTGAGAAATAGTTGAAATTGAGAAATAACTGTCCTAACATATATAGTTTAAGAATGTCAAATCCTGACCAAAACACAATACATTTTGTATGTGTCATAATCTACTTTCATAATACCAGAAATTTATAGTAGGAGGACAATATTATATTCCACTTGCATTTATTCTTCTGATAAAAGAATCTACATCAGAATTAAGTAAAATATTTTGAGTCCAAATTTTGTATTCTCTATCAAAAAAAAAAAAATCCGAGAATATATAGCACATTTTTCTTTATGAAAGTGTGTGTGTGTGTGTGTACATTTCTTTGTGATTGCCAAAAAATATTTCAGGTTAAGATAATGATGGAAGAGTGAGGAGTCTTTCTTCCATATATGCATAGTTTCCTCTTGTGTTGAGACATTCATTATATTGTGGTTAAAGCTTATGAAGAGGACTGTGTAGCAGAGAGAACAGATATATGAGAGATACAAGTGAATTGAACATGTCTTTGCATAGTTCGTAGGCAATGGGATTCAGTACATAAGGAAAAGGTTTAGCCCTAGCAAAAGGGGCAGAGACAGCTAATTCATAATAACATAGGTAATGGCATAGGTTATTGGCACAGCTGTTACTGTATTAGTTCATGTGTCTGTGGCAATTTTTGGAAGGTTTATTTTGGTTGCTTCTGCTTTCAAAATAAAATAAGGGCTGCGGAGAAAGCTCAATAGAATAACCACCTGCCTGACAAGCGTAGGATCCTGAATTCAACCCCCAGTACCAAAAAATAATAAGAAGAAATAAAAAAAATAAAATAAAAGCAGGTTGCATATCTAAGAATTCACCAGGGAAAGAATATTTCAGCAAACTTTGCCCTACACCCCCTACACTATCATACAAGCTACTGTGAGCTTCAACAACCTTGGTGAGCCACCTGGGAGAAAGAAGATTCTACCCCCACACCTCCTTCATCCAAGGAGCTTTGGTGTAGAGGAACCATAATGCCTAGCTCACACCCCCACAGTGCAGGTCGGGAAGCCAGCATAGGAAGTGATCAAGACCTGGCACCTGTCTCGTCCAGAGGAACTCAGACTTAGTTTATTCTCATGGGGGGGTGACAATTTTGCATACCAACTCCTAACTTATGATTGGATCTATTGAATATCATAGACTTTGCTTCTGTGTGTTAAAGACAAATACTTATCACAGTTGGTCAGTTCCTAAATTGTTTGTATTGCTGATTGTACCACTGTAGGTAGAATACCATATCTGTTGTAATTACTTATTCACACCTGTATAATGTACTGGGAAGCTTTTGGGAAAAAAGTTTGCTGCAACCCTACACCAAGAGTGTGGGGACAGAGCCCCACAGAAAGCAGCATCACACTCACAATTAATTGTGAAGGTAGGATTTTGGAATAGATACAAACTAAGAAATGTTCTATACATAGAAGATACGCTTGAAGTACAGGTGATTCCTAGAGAGGTCTTGAGAATAATGATATATCCACCTTCTATCAAAACTCACAAGAACCACTGCAGAAAACAGAATAAAAATTGAAATAGAAAATATCAATATGAAGGAGTACAATGAAATCTTGAAAACATCCAGATGACCCAGAACAAGTACAGGAGACATCAACATAGAAGAAATCAGGAGTCACATATGTAAAATTTCTGAAATGACAGACACTGAAGCAAAAAAAAAAAAAAGAAAAGAAAACTCCATCTGGCAGGAGAAGATATCAGATCAGATATAATCTCTCTGATAAAAAAATAAATGGTAAAGGGGCCAGGGAGATGGCTCAGTGGAATAAGCACTTCCCTGGAAAGTGCAAAGGCTTGAGTTCAATCCCCAGCTCTGCCAAAAAAAGTTAACCATATGAATGAAATTTTTAGAATATCTAAAGTAGACACAGATAAAAAAGAATACAGGATCACAGCAAAATGATGGAAATCTTGAATAAATGATACTGGAAAAATTGAAGTGCATGAACCAGATTCAGATGCACATGTGATCTCTAAAATAAATCATATACTAAGTCATAGAACATGCTTATGAAAATTCAAAGCAATTGAAATTAGCCCAGGCATACTATCTGACCATGGTGTAATAAAATTGGAAATTATTAACAAAAGAAGCCACAAAAACTCTGTAATGCATAGAAATTAAATGATGTTCTCCTTAATGAACAGTGAGTCACAGATGAAAATGAAGAAAAAAACAATATTTACAATCAAATAAGAATGCACATGCAACCTACTAGAACCTGTGGAACACAGTGAAGCAGCCCTTAGAGGAGAATTTGTAGTAGTGAATTGTCACATTAGGCAAAAAGAATGATCAGAACAGAAAACAAAACAAAGCAAAAAACTATATGCTATAACTCAGGCTTCTAGAAAAGGAAGAGCAAGTCTAAAGAACATAAAAGGGAAGAAAAGAAAATTATCCAAGAAGTTAATGCAATGGAGAGTAAGAACATAATACAGATAAATCAATTCAACATTAATGAACCAAGGAGTTACTTTTTGGATGGAATAAATAAAATTGATAAACCTTGGACAAACAAAGAAAAGAAAAATCTTAAATTAATGCAATAAAAATTTAAAAAGTATAAAATAGTACAGATCCTGTAGAAATTCTAAAAATCATATATGTCTACTATGAAAATATTTACACTTATAGGGAGGAAACAAGAGAAGAATCAGATTCCTAATCTTCTGCATTACCAAAGATGGATCATGAATTTATAAAAAAGATGAATGAGTCTATATCACTCAATGAAATTGAAAATCTAATTAAAAACTTACCAATAATGAAAATCCCAAGTCACGATGGATTCACTGCTGAATTCTATAAGAAAGGTAGAGAGCATTTAATGTAAATACTTTTGAAAGTCTTTAATGAAGTTGAAAAGGAAGCAATACTACCTGACTCATTCCTGGTGGCAAGTATTACCTTAATACCAAATCCAGAGAAGTTAAATCACAAAAGAGAACTACAGCACAATCGCCCTAATGAACACAGATGCAAAAATCTTCAATGAAACACTGGCAAATAGAATGCAGCAAATTATCAAAATGATTACATAACATTACCAGTTAGAATTCACTCCTGGAATGCAGGAAAAGTGAAATACACACAAATCAAAAAATGTAATACAACGTATCAACAAGGCCAAGGCAAAAATCACATGATAATCTCAATAGATGCTGCAAAGGCTTTGGACAAAGTCCAGTACTGTTTCCTGACAAAAGCCCCAGAGAAAATAAAAATAGATGATATTCTGATACAGGGCCATCTACAATAAACCGAGAGACAACATCATACAAAATGGACAAAAAGTAAAAATTTCATTTTAGAATCAGGAACAAACAAGGATGATCACTCTCACCACTTATATTTCATATATTTCTGAAAACATTAGCCAGGGCAATTAGACAAGAAAGAAAAATAAAGGAATTAAGAAAGCAAAGGGAAAAGTGAAATTATTTGTGGATGATATTATATTCCATAGAAAAGACTCCAATATTTCACCAGAAGACTTATAAATTTAATAATCACATTCAGTAATACGGCTGGACACAAAGTCAACTCTCAAAGAAATCGATAGCATTCCTGTACAAAAACAAACTCACTGGAAGAGAACCTTGTGAAACAATATAGTTCCCAGTAGCATTCCAAAACATGAAATACATAACAATCAATCTAACAAAGGTAGTAAAAGAGCTATACATTGAGTATTTCAATGTTCTGAGGAAAGAGAATAAAGAGGATTTCAGAAAATTGCTTGCTCATGGATAGAAAGAACCAAAATTGAGAAAATGATCGTATTTCCAGAATTTATATACAGATTCAGTACAATCCCATTTTTTAATATACCATTAGTATATCTCACAGATCTTGAGAAAATATTCCTGAAATTTATTTATTTATTTTAAATTCATTTGTTTATTACAGTGTCTCGCTACACATCACGGATTCTTTTTTTACGGGGGTGGTTGTCAGCTCAGCCCACCCTGGGGGGAGGGACTAGCATGGCATGTGGTGCTGGGGCTCGAACCGTGGTCCCTGAGAGGCACTTTAGACCACTGAGCTATCTTGCCAGCCCCTGAAATTTATATTGAGCCACAAGATACCTAGAATAGCAAAAGAAATCCTGGGCAACAACAGGGAGGCAAGAGGTATTTCAGTGACTGACTCAAAATTATACTATAAAGCTACTGCAATAAAATTATCATGGTACTGGCAGAAAAAAAAGACCTAACTATGAGTAGAACATACTAGAAGATGAAGACACAACTCCAAACATGCTAATCCACCTTTGTTTTTACAAAGTTGCCAAACATGTTCATTGGAAGAAAGATTGCCTCTTTAATAAGGTGATAGAAAAACTGTCTTTCCATCTATCAAAGACTAAAACTAGACCCATGTCTACTATTATGCACTAACATCAAAAATGAATCAAAGTCTAAATATTAACCTAGAAATACTAAATCTACTGGAGGACAAAGTAGGTAGAAATCTTGAAGACATAGGCATGGTCAGAGAGTTCATGAACAAAAGCGAGACTTAATAGAAAATACTTAAAAATATAAACAACTGGGTCAGCGATATAGCTCAGGGGCACAAGGCCTGCCCACCAAATGAGTTCAATTTCTAGTACAAAACAACAAAGCAAAAAAAAGAAAAAAGAAAACTTGGAATAAGAAAAACAGAACAAGTGGTAGTGTCTTATTAAAAATTTTGGGTAGCTGGCCAGATAGCTCAGCAGACCAAAGCACCTACTTAAGCAGAGCACAGTAGCTGGGTTCAATCCCTGGCATGCCATGCTGGCCCCACCCCCAGGGCACACTGAGATGGCTACTGAGACTGGGCATAGTGACGCACTCCTGTAATGTCAGCGCTTGGGAAGCTGAAAACAGGAGAATAACTATGTGTCCCATCTACATAGTGAGGCCCTGTATACCCTATGCTAAATGCATTTAAATAAAGTGTTTGTACATAAAAAAAAAAAAAAAAAAAAAAAAAAAAAAAAAAAAAAAAAAAAAAAAAAAAAAAAAAAAAAAAAAAAAAAAAAAAAAAAAAAAAAAAAAAAAAAAAAAAAAAAAAAAAAACAAAAAACAAAAAAAAACAATCACCAGTGCGTCATGGCAGCACAGTCTTGTAATCCCAGAACTGGGAAGGCTGAGCCAAGAGCTCTTTAACAGTATCTTAGCTAAAACCCAAAATGAAGCTCAGCTTGAACTGTATAAAAAGACCCTTCTCAAAAAGACAAATTGAAAAAAAATAAATAAATTGTAGAGTAAATAGAAAACCCATGAATTATGAAAAACAAATGTTAGCTAACTATCACTCAAATCACTTCTATCTTTAACATATAAAGAATTAAAAAAAAATCAGGCTACAATATTTGAAGGCCCTACCAAGAAATCGGCATCTGTGATGAATGCACACATTTCAGATGAACAAATACAAATGGCAAATAAATATATGAAAAGATATTCAACATCATTGATCATTCAAGAAACACAAATGCATCCTTTCTCTTGCCTGTCAAAATCTAGGTGTCTGTCCTTCTTAGAATCTGAACAGTTCAGCAGACAATAGGGACTTTGTGTGGGCCAGCTGTTTTCCACACTCAAGTTGTGTGGCATTGCATCTGGCCCAGGTACGCTTGGCATGCATTTTGAGTCTTTCATTACAGCCAAACAACAGGGAGTTGTGGGAATTCCCCTCTTTCACAGCATGATCACTCTGTTTGGCTGGAGAGGCCATTGCTTCTCCAAAATTCTTTTCCACATATAAGTATGTAAAGGGAATCCTGGGGATAGGAATGGTTTCTTAACTAATTCACCAAGAACAGGCAGCAAAGTTCAGAGCTATAACAGGGAGCTGATCTCAACAATATCCTCATTTTCCATCAGACCCTTACTGATATTTAGATTCTGTTTGCAATCTCCTTCGTGCCATCATTTCCCTCTTTGCATTGCTCCCCTCATCAAATTGCGAATCTCTTATGCCTTTGCAGTCAGGGATGGAGGGTGACTGTGGTGGAAAATGCAGTATGAGCAAACAAAAGGAAGGTGTGATGTTCCAGGAACCCATGGTGGTGCTTCATGCTAGAACTCACATGGCATTATTTCATGATTTGTTACTTTTTAAACCAAAATCTAAATGTTTAGTTTTAAAGATGAAAAAGGAAATGAAACAGTATCAAAACAAAGTGTAAAGAAATGAACTATGGTTGTTCCATTGCATATTGTTATCTTTTAAGTAGTTGTTCAGATTACCGGCCATAGGCATAAAAAATTTATAAAATCAACAAAAAATGTCCTAGGGTTGGGGGAGACAGCTTCATGGTTGAAGCACCTGCCTGGCAAGCTCAAGGACCCGAGTTAAACCCCAGGCACCACAGGCACTACAACAGGTGAGGGGCACACACCTATCATCTCAACCTGGGGAGGTTGAGATAGATGGATCATTATGAATCTGAGCTTTGTAGCAAGACCTTGTCACAAACAAACAAATAAATAAATAAATTTTTAAAAAGATCTTATAATTGTTTCTATCAGCAAACCAATAGAAAAATCAATACAATTATCTTCACTATCATATATATATTTCCTAGTTTCTTTTCTCCTTTCTGTCATCACAGTTGTTGTTTCTCTTTTGTTCCCTTTTATAATACCTATTGGTCCCTTGTGATCTTAGTTCCTCAATCAACTTCTCACATAAACATAGAGATGATACGCTGTTTGCACATGTAGGTGTGATTTATTTCACTTATGAGGATGATCTCTAGTTGCACGTACTTATCTATAAAAGCCCCAAGTTTATGATTCTTTATAGCTGAATAATACTCCATTATATGAAAATAACACATCTTTTTTTATCCATTCCTCAGTTAGTGGACATTTGGGTTGTTCTCAAGATTAAGCTATGACTAATTGTATTGGTATCAGCATGGTGAATATATATTGTTGTGGCTTGATGTTTCTATTATTTTTTTCTGAGAAGATACCCAGAAGGAGAAGAATAGATCCAAATGGGACATCTAATCCTACTTCATTAAGGAATCTCTACTTTGATTTCAACAGAGGTTGCACCAGTTCACGCTCCCACCAACAGCTGAGAAGTGCCCCTGCTTCCCGAGCCCCACTGGCATCCACTATTGATGGATTTCTAGGTGATGCTCATTCTTTATGAGGAAAGATGGAATCTTGGTGTTGTTTTAATTGCGTCTCTCAAATGACTTTTGTCATTTTAGAAGTTTGGGCTTTAGCTGTCATGAAGATAAATTAATAAAAACAGGAAATTCAACTTTGATATTTTACACAGATTTAAAATTCTGAAGTAGGACCGTCCAGATAGCTCAGTGGATTAAAGTGCCTGGTTAGGCAGAAGCAGGGACCAGGGTTTGATCCCCAGTGTGCCATGCTGGCTCCATCCCTAGGGTGCACTGAAAGGCAATTGAGACTGGGCATGGTGGCACACGCCTGTAATCCCAGTGCTTGGGAAGCTAAAAACAGGAGGATCACCATGAGTTCAATCTGTATAGTGAGACTCTGAATATCTTATACTAAATACACAAAAAAGAACAAAATTCTGAAGCAATTACTAAATGTTCTTTAACTACTAGTGTAAATATTTAAATATATAATAGCCAAAATTTCATACTTTTCCTTTAAATTATATACTACTATAACAAAAGTTAATAAAAATGACCATTTTATCAAATTTAGTCAATACAATAATTGGTTAAAATGACACTTATTCAAGTGACATAAACAAATATGCTTCTCCAGAGACAAGTAAATTGTTAAGAGCTCAAAAGTCATTCAAAAGTTAGTTGCATTAAATATTGTAGTCATTTTATACAAACATAACTTGAAATATTAGTATTTTGATACATTAGATACAGTGAAAACTCCATGTTTGAAAACACTGCCTAACTAACTGTTTAAATCCTAACCAAACTTTCAAATGCCTATGGCCATTTGTATTTCTAGAATGACATATATAACTGCTAATTTTTTTCCCCCAAATTGAAAAAAGTGGTAGAAGAAGCCTGCCCCCTCTCAGCTCCATAGGCACCACTAGAAATACAGAACCCTGATTTACTTGGAAGGACACTTTTGAAGAAGCCAGTGTATTCCTGCAATACAGATAGCACCAAACTATAGACATTCCATGCCTTTTCCATACCATTATAATAATGGTTTATAAATCAGACAATAAAATATTATTAATGGTCATTCACAAATAGAAAAATTTCAAGAATGTACAATAATAAATGTTACATTGATATGGTCTTCCTTTGGCCAAAATATTTTAGTATACTCTCCTCACATTTTCAGTGGTGATGTGGGATGTTGCATCATCTAGGTGATGAGATGAAGTAAAGCAAATGACAGGCATGTGACCTACCAGCAGGCTACTAAGTTAGACACAAGCACTGCTCTACCAGAGATTTTGATGCTATAACTAAGACAGTTACAAAGTGACTCATGTGTAGGTATCCTAATGAGCTCAGGTACACAAGATAAATAGGTGACTCCTGTCCAGCATAGCCAGAACAACGTGAGGCTTCCTCACTTACAATGATATGTAATTTAAACCTTTGAATTGTTTATCTCTGAGAATTTCGACTTAATATTTTTAACTGGTGGTGAGCGAGACCTTCTGCCGCATTCTCAGGACCCTTTCAGCCGTGCTATGTCAGAAACACTTCACCCCTCCCATTAAGCCCAAGCTCAGGCCTGGCAATTGTGTGGGAGAGCTCCCGTACTCCACTGTGATGGTTGGACATCCTGCATCAAGCCCACGCCAGCCTCGTGAATGACACCTTCCAGCTTGGCTCTGGGGAACCCTCCACCCCTACCATCCAGACCAAGCTCAGGCACTACCACTTTGTGAAAGAGCTCCTGCAACCCACTGAGCTTGCTGGACCCCTCCAGACCCAGCCCAGGCCTAGAATACAGGCTTAGGTGAACCTTTGCAGCTGAAATCCCTGCAGAGAAAATAGGGGTCAGAAAAACCCAACTAATCCAAGAGCAAGACAACTTGCCAGAGGGACACAACAGATTCGCTTTCAAGGACCACAGCAGAAAAGAGGTGAGCACAGTAGCCAGACCCAAGCCAGGCACAACTAGATGACCTCAGTCTTAGCACCTGAACACCAGTAGGTGCTAAGGTTTTAATGGCACAAAAACTATACCAAAAATTAGAGGTTAGTACTACACAAAATGACAAAAAAGAAGGAAAAAATGCTATCACCTGCCCTGTGCCCACCCACAAGTGCAGAGGACACTAGCATGGACGAAATTGGGAATCACACAGATGAAATGTCTGAAACAATAGCCTATGTAGTAAAGAAACAACTATAGAAAGGTATAAAGGAACTCAGATGAGCAATAACCTCTGAAACAAACAAAGAAAAAAAAGATATCTCTGAATTAATAGCATCTAAGGTAAAAAAATCAAATGGAAAAACATATAGAGGAAATCAGGTCAGAAATACTCTATGTAGTAAAAGAATAAATAATGGCTTCTCAAGAAGACAGATAAAAACATAGAGGAAACTAAAAAAAATGATGAATTCCTTGAATGAGCAGTACAGGAAAGAAATACATCACATAAAGCAAGAGTTATAGAGAAACTTAAAATCTCAATCACAGGCTTGAAAAAACCATTTGACTAAAAGTGAAGATAGAATTTCAGATCTTGAAGACACCATCACAGCTAGTGAAAAGGTAAGAAAATATGTCTTAAAAACAACTAGGATGCAGGAAAATATAATTCAATTCATCACCTGCAAGTTGATGCAAAGATGAACAATGTGAGACTAATAGGCATTAATGAGAAAGGAGTCAATACAAATAATGTAAAAAGTATATGGGCAGAAGTAATAGCACAAAACTTCTCAAATATGAGGAAACAATCTGACATCAAGTAATCAAAGCATATAGAACTCCAAATAACTTCAACCCAATTAAAAAACACCCCAAGATATATAATAATCAAGATACCCAAAATCCAGAACAAGAACAATATACTGAAAACCACTAGAGAAAAGAAACAGATCAGGAAAACCCATAAGCATAATGGCAAACTTCTCTTCACAAATCATAAAAGCAAGAAAAGCATGGAACAGAGTATTTCAAGTTCTCTATAAAAACCAATTCCAGCCCAGACTATTATACCCTGCAAAACTCTCCTTCAAGTTTGATGGAGAAGTGAAATACTTCCATGACAAAGAACAACTAAAGAATTTCATGATGACAAAACTAAGCCTACACAGACTACTAAAAGATGTTCTAGAGAGGGACAAAAATGATCAGAACTCCACGAATGAGAACAGAAGGAAGCCACTAAATATGGCAAACAAACACAGGAGAAAAAGGAATAAGGAGTAAACAACAGCAGGCAAACAACATGTCAATCATAAGTCAACACATCTCAATTATAACAATTAAGGTAAATGGATTCAATTCACCAACAGACTGGCACAGTGAATTAGAAACAAAATCCAACAATCTGTTGTATACAAGAGACACACTTAACTCAAAAAGAAATTCATAGGCTGAAAGTCAAAGGAAGGAAAATAATACTACATGCCCCAGTAACTCAGAAAAAAGCAGGGGTAGCAATCCTGTTCTCAGACAGCCTCAATTTCAAACCAAGAGTGATAAAACAAAAAACAAGGCCAGTATATACTGGTTAGAGGAAAAATTCAAGAGGAAAAACTAACACTCATAAGTACTTAAGCACCAAACATGTGGAACCCAACTAGATAAGAAAAATCTTAATGCATATGGAAAATCTAATATCCAATACCACAGTCTTAACAGGAGAACTTGACACCCCCCTTATCCCAAAGAGACAGGTCAAGCAGACAAAAAATTAGCAAAAAAGTAGAAGAACTGAACCAGAGCTTGGTCCAAGTAGACTTGGTGGACATATACATAGTGTTCCATCCAAAAACAGCTGAATGCATGTTTTTGTCAGCTACACATGAGTCACTTTCTAAAATAGATCACATACTAGTCCATAGGTCATGCTTATATATACTCAAGAAAACAGAAAGTATCCCATGCGTATTATCTGACAACAGTGCAATGAAACAAACAACAAAAGAAACCAGAAAAATCCCATATATACATGGAAATTAAACAACACTACTGAGCAACCTGTGGGTTTCAGATGAAACTAAAGAAGAAATGGAACAATATCTAACTTCAATGAAAATTAAGCACAACTTATGGGAAATTATGGAATGGGATGAAAGTAGTTCCCAGAGGGAAATTCATAGCTGGGAACTCACATATTAGGAAAACAGAACGGGAACAAATAAGCCCCCTAATGTTTCACCTCCAACATCTAAAAAAGGAAGAGCAAACCAAACACAGAGACCAAAGACAGAAAGAAGTCATAAAGATTAGAGGAGAAATTAATTCAACTGAGATGAAGAAAACACTTAAAGAATCAATGAATCAAAAATCTGGTTATTTGAAAGATTAAATAAAATTGATAAGTCCCTTGCAAAACCTCATCAAAAAGAAGAAAGAAAAAATTAAAATATAAACAATAATGAATGAATAAGATGTAACTACCACGGACCCAGGGGAAATTCAAAAGTTAATCAATAGCTACTTTAAGAATCTTTACTCTCACACAATAGAAGACATAAAAGAAATAGACAGATTCCTAGAAAGGTACAAATTACCAAAACTGAATCAAGAAGGTATACCAACTCTCAGTAACTGAATAACCTCCAATGAAATATGAAATGTTATAAAAAGCCTGCTGGCAAAGAAAAGTCCAGGTCCTGATGGATTCATAGCTAAATTCTACAAGAAATTTATGGAAGTTATAACCCCTATACTCCTGAAACTCTTCAGTGAAATTGAAAAGGAAACAATCTTTCCAAAATAATTCGTGGAGATAAGTATTATACTGATACCAAACTCAGGGTAAGATGCAAGAAAAATAGAGAACTACAGACCAATATCACTAATGAATACAGATGCAAAATTCTCAATAAAAATCCTAGAAAGTAGAATACAGCAAATCATCAAGAAGATTATACACCATGACCAGGTAGGATTCATCCCAGGGATACAAGGATGGTTGAATATATGCAAATCTATAAATGTATTATATGGACACAGCCAAATCTAAAAAGCACATGATCATCTCAATTGATGCAGAAAAAGCTTTTCACAAAGAACAAAACTCATTCATGTTCAGAGTCATACAGAAAATTGGAATAGATGACCTCTACTTCAATCTGATAAAAAGCATCTATGACAACCCAATGGTTAACATAATTCTAAATGGGTAAAAACTGAAATCTTTTATTTTCACATCTTGTACAAGACAAGGATGTCCTCTATCACCAGATCTATTCAATATAGTTCTGGAATCATTAGATAGAGCCATTAGATAAGAGAGAGAAATAAAATAATAAGTATAGGTAAAGAAGAAGCTAAATTATCATTATTTGCAGATGACATGATACTTTACTTGGAAGACCCAAAAAACTCCATCAGAAGCTATTAAAATTGATACACAAGTTCAGTAATATAACAGGATACAAATTCAATACCCAAAAGTGAATAACATTTCTCTACACAGATAAGAAGCACACTGAGAGGGAAGTTAGAGAAACAATGCCTTTTACAATGCACCATGGAAAATGAAGGATCTTGGAATTAGTCTAATTGAGTAAGTCAAAGATCTTTTCAAGGAAAATTACAGTATTCTGAAAAAAGAGATTGTAGAGGATTTCAGAATAATGGAAAGGTATTCCTATTACTTTATAGGAAGAACCAATATTGTGATGAAGATGGTCATACTCCCAAAATTTCTGTACAGATTTAATGCAATCCCAATCAAACTAGAGCAACATACGTTACAGACCTAGAGAAATCATTCCTAAAATTTATTTGGAACCAGAAAAGACCTAGAATATCAAAGTCTATCCTGGGCAACAAAGACAAGGCAGGAGGCATCACAATTCCTGGCTTGAAATTATTCTACAAAGCTACTGTGATAATATCAACCTGGTACTATGAACAAAATCAATCCAAGAATCAATGGAGTAGATTAGAAGATGCATAAGCCTCTAAAAACACACTCAGCCACCTTAACTTGACAAAGGGGCAAACATATTTACTAGAAGAAAGATAGCCTCTTTAACATATGGTGCTGGGAAAAACTGGCTCTCTACATGCTGGAAACTAAAACTTGACTCATCACCATGTAGTAAGTTAAAGTCAAAATTGATTAAAGATCTAAACATTGAAACAGAAACACTCAATCTTCCAGAAGAGAAATTAGGGAGAACTCTTGAAGACATAATGGGAGGCAAAGAATTCAGGAACAAAAATCAAATTGCACGGTTAACTCTTGAAAGAATTAACAACAGGTACTTCTTCCTATTGAGAAGTTTTTGTATGTCAAAAGAAATTATCAACAAAGTGAAAAGACAACCCACAAATTTCAAAAAAATCTTGAGTACTAAGCACTCAGACAAAGGTCTGCTCTCCAGAATTTATGAAGAACTAAAAAACATTAGGGCCCCAACATCTAAAGACCCTATCCAGAAATGGCATCCAAGATGAATAAATACTTCTTAGAGGATGAAATTAAAGAAGTGAGTAAATATATGAAAAAAATGCTCCACATCATCAGCCATTTGTGAAATGCAAGTTTAAACAACACTGAGATGCCATCTCACTCCAGAAAGAATGGCTATCATAAAAAAAAAAAAAAAATCAACAAACAACAAATTTTGGAGAGGCTTTGGGGAAAAAGGAACTCTTTTCCACAGCTGGTGGGAATGTAGACTGGTGCAACCATTATAGAAATCCATGTGGAGCCCCCTTAAAAACCTAGGACTGGGGCTGGGGAATAGGTGCTTCCCTGGTGTCTGAGTTACTCTTCTCTCATCGCTGGGACAAATACCCAACACCCAAAATGAAGGAAGGAAAGGTTTCTTTAGCTCACAATTATTGGAGATTTCAGTCTATATTCAGCTGGCTCCAAGACAGAGGGGCACATAGCAGAGAGCAGCAGTTCATGGTGGCCGAACAGCAACAATAAAAACAAAAGAGCAATAGCTGCTGAAAGTCTGTCTCTGTGTCTGTTATATTACATTCATGCTGTCTGCCCCAGGCTGGGGTGTAATACTCACACCCATAATCCCAGCAGTACTAAGCTTCATAATCCCAGCCTTGGATCACACATAATCCCAGTGGATCATGAGTTAATCACAAACTCTGGAAGTCCCCACCCAATGACTACATGAGGCTGTGGGGGGAGAACAACTAGACACAAACCATAACACCTGGCAAGTACAAGGGCTTGAGTTCAATCCTGGGTTCCACACACACACACACACACAAAAAAAAAAAAAAAAAAAAAAAAAAAAAAAGCTAGGAGTAGAAATCCCATTCAAACCAGCTATCCCCCTACTGGGAATATTCCCAGGGCAACTGAAAATGTCATTATAGTGATATATGTATATCTATGTTTATAACAGCACAATTTGTGATAGTCAAATCTTGGAAACAACCGAGATTCCCATCACCTGAATGAATGAAAAAGATGTGGTACTTGATACAATGGAGTACTATTCAGGTATAAAAAGTGATAAATTCGAAACCTTTTTTTTTATGAGCAGAATAGATTTACTGCGGGAAAGAAATCTCCTTTCTGAGAGAGGGACAGGAGGAGGGCCCAAGCGAGTAGTTCCCCAGGAACAAACACTTTTTATCTGAGTGGACGCCCCTTGAAGATCTACTCCTAAGTGAAATAAACCAAACCCACATGTGTAAATATCATATAATCTCCCTAATGTAAGAACTCAAAGGAAGAAATAAAATAGAAAGGCATAACACAATTAATAGGAATGAGAATTTAAGGATTAGATAACAAAGAGATGGCAAGGAGAAAAGCTAGGAAACATGACAGTGGCAAATTCATACATTTATATGCACGTGATGGGTAAGGCATTGGTCCTGAGTATCTTCAGAGTGTTTTTGAAACTAGCAGTTCATTAGTAGGATTCTCACCCTGACTAAATATATATGATGAACTAAGCAACTGCACCAAAGAAAGCAATATGTAATGGTATGGTCATTCTTGGAATGCCTGTCATTCTGGTCTTCTAATTGTGTGCTGCTTGTCATGGTGTACCAATTACTGCCATACTGTCTCTCAAGTAAATGTTGGTTGAAAAAAAGTGGATAATAAATGAAAACAAGAGACAAAAAATGTCACAAATCTGTCCCACTGCAAGGCCGTATATTGTTAGATTTCTAAATTTTTGTATAAAAATATGTACCTGCTTATTCTAATTTTTAAAAATATTTTTAAACGTTTTTTGTTTTTTTTTTCATGCCATGCCATCTCTGACAAAATTAACCAAATAAATGGGAGAGAAATGAATGACCATTTGTATCTGTATACTCAAAATCGTTAGGGCAGTTATACAGCTCCATTCTCTTAATTCAATGAATAGAGAGGTTTGTTCTAGTAGTGTTTGAGACAGGATATCATGTCTGTATCTTGTACAATGAAAAACCACATAGACAACAATATGCAATGTATCAATTATTGAAAACATGCTAGTGATCAGTTGTGACACTGTCTCACTGCTATTTGTTTCTCAATAAAATTATTTGAAATAATATTTTGAACTGTTTCTGATAATGGGGAATTGAAACCTGGAAAGCAAAGCAGTGGATAAGGTGGTGCAGCAATAAAATCAATACTACACTTTAAACAAGTACTAAACACTTTTAATAAATAACTAAAAGTTAATGTGTTACTGGTTTTATTTGATGAACCTATGTGAAGGCTTTCAAAAATTGTAAGTGTTTCACTGTATAGAGAAAAAATATAAATCTCAAGTTTCAAAACAGGTTAGTAGGAGAATTATAATAATTAATACATTGTGTATTATTGTCCTCAGAGTAGTTATTCAGAGTACCCAATGTAGACATCATATCTTGTCCAAACAATATCAGCGTACCTTACCTTTTAATGAACTTAGAAAAACTATCTGTGTAACTATGTTAAGTATCTTTTGGACAAGTACAGGCTTTCTCCTTTCTTCCTTTCCCCCTTCCCCCACCACAGTGTTGTTTTTTTTTTTTTTTTTCCAACATTTTCTTCCCACTTCACAGAGTCCATTGTACACTGCAGATCTTATTTAATTATTCAGATGCTCACACTACTGGGGCAACAAAATGTTCTCACATGTGTGTCTGACTTATTTTACATAATGGTGTTTTTTTTGTCTCTGTATTTTAGGACAGGGTGCACAGAGTCTCACTCTGTAGATTGGACCAGTGATCCTCCTGTTTACAGCCTTCCAAATGCTCGGATTACAGGTGCTTGGCACCACACCCAGTCTCAATTGCCTTCTCAGTGCACCTCAGGGGTGGGGCTTGCAGGGTAGGCCCAGGAATTAAACTCCTGGCCCCTGTGTCTGCCTAAGCAGGTATTCTAATCTGCTGAGTTATTTGGCCAGCCCATCATATTGGTATAATTTTGACTTACATCCATTTACATATAAAGGTCTCCAGATTATAATTCTTCATGGCTGAGGAGTACTTCATTGTATAAAAAAGAATGAACACATGGTGGGCATATAGCTCAGTGGCACAAGTGCCTTCCTGGGAAGCACAAGGTTCTTTCATTTCTCCATAACAATAACAACAACAACAACACAATGTCTTTGTATCCATTACTCATTTGACAGGTTCTTGGGTATTGCAGATTTAGCTATTGCAAACTGTGCAGCTATAACTAACCATGGGTGCAATATGTTGCTGTGGTATAGTGTTCTTAATTTTTATGGAATGATATCCAGAAAGGGAATCGCTTGGTTAAGTGCGACCTCTAATCTTAGATTTCCACAGCGGTTGCACCAATGTACACTCCCACCTACAGTGAGGTCTCATGATGACAGATATTTCTTGATGAGCGACATTCTTTTGGTGTGAAATGGAATCTCAATGTTCTTTCAGGTGAGGTTTGTGTTTTTGTTTTTGGGTACTGAGGACTGAGTCCCAGGCTTCCAGCTTGCTAGGCAAATGTTCTATTGCTGAGATAAATGCCCAGCCCATCAATGTGGTTTTAATTTTCTTCTCTCAAATGACCAATGCTGGAAACATAATTCTTATATTTATCTTCAATTATATTTCTTTGTCTGAGATTTTTTTCCATTTGAGAATTTTATATTCATCTCACCTGTCCATTGTTTTGATTATGTCTTTGAATTTGGGAGACCTGTTTCTTCATCAATTTTTGGTATTACTAGATATGTGTCATTTGACTAAGGGAAAGCTACCTGTAATTCTTTCCTTTCTTTTCATTCCATTAGTGATTTCTTGTGTGGTTCAAAAGCTTTTAGATAAGGTGAGATTCTATTTGTTGATTCTTTTTAGCATTTCCCTGGATCTGTGTTTTGTTAAGAAGTCTTTCCTTACATTTATATCTTTGGAAAGATATAGGTGAAATATATATATATATATATATATATATATATATATATATATATATATATATATATATATGATAATTAACATAGTTACACAGATAGTTGTCTTAGTTCACTAAAAAGAAAGGATTGTGCTAATATTGTTTGGACAAGATATTTTATTCCTGTAAACCTGTTTCTATTTTAAAATTTGGATGTTTTATTAAAAAATGGTAAGACTGAGAACATAGCACTCTTAGATTCATAGGAAACTACTACCTACAGAATT